>OZ025881.1:5817517-5945323 GCA_964019415.1 Ianthella basta
CTGAGTTTAACTGTCCCATTCTATCTGGTGGCAATAGATTTCACCACTGCCTTTGACTTTGTAAGCAGAGGTGCCATCTGGTGAATTCTGTTGCACTTTGGGACTCCTGAATCACTAGTAAAATGGGCTAAGTGCATTTACAGTGCATGCCATGCTAAGGTGAGAACTTGTTTTGGCACTACTGCAGAATTTGAGGTGTGTGGGGGAGTGAGGCGCGGGTGCTGTCTAAGTCCAGCTCTGTTCTTAGTAGCAATTGGATGGCTAGCACACACACTCAACAATCTGTTTACTAATAGTGGGAACCTGTGGCACCTTGAATATATGCTGATGACATGATACTAGCATCACATGACCTAGACACCCTACAAAAGGCCTTAGCAGGGCCGTAGCACCAAGATAATAACCGGTCAGGCCATATATGACATGACGCAGATTGGGGGGGGGGGGGGGGGCTGGGGGCATGCCCCCCAGGAAAAGTTTTGAAATTTAGATGTTCTGTGAGTACCTTTGGAGCAATTCTAGGCCCATCAGCACTTCAATGAGTATGATAAAATGTAACATAGACCAACAGGCACTTACAGCAGGAAAGGCGATCAAGTGCCATGAAACAGGTAATACAATGCATTGAAATAAGAAGATTGCGCATTAAAAATTGAAATCTAGTGTTTTTTTGGCTATCTCTCCGATGCTAGGCAGCACAAATCTCTCCTACCCTTGAATAGAAGACACCATCAATGCAAAGGGTGTGTAAAAATGTTTCCTCCAAAAACAGGAGGAGGGCCGGTCCATGCAACAAGGAGGGCTGGTCGATTAACATGCGCTGACTTTGAATATGTTTCACCATCCCTACATCGCCTACATTTTGCCGCGCTTTCGGTCTTGCTACCATCCCGTTTCTCTGCCTGCGTATTATAGTGCAAGTGTACATGTGAGTGTGCAATAACAAGGGTTGCCACAGGAGACTATCCTATTGCATGCATATGCCCATTCAAGCTACGTACATGTTCCCATGTATAAATATAGACCACAATGCTGCATGCATACATTCATGTACAGCGGATTTATGCAACCTTGCAACAGTTCCCATACCTGGGTAGTCGTTACCTAGGATACGAACAGGGTGATATATGATAGGCGAGTACAGTACCAGTCCGTATCCTAGGTAACAACTGCCCATGGTGTGGGAACTGTTGCAAGGCTGCATAAATCCGCTGTACATGACTGAAGCGCTACTGTGCTGTCTGATTTTGCATGGTGATCAATTAACACACCATTTTACGCATCAGAAAACGTCAAAAACGTCATGCGACATTAGTAAAATGGCTGCCGCCATTATGGTTGGCTAGAGAACTAAGTATCTGGCTATTCCTTGTTCAAACTAAGTCCTGCTACACTGTAACAAGACCACTCTGCTTTTAGAATGTTGTTTAACCTTAGGCCAGTACCCCCTCCCAATTTGAAAGTGTGTTTAGAATGCATATCTTCAATATTTAGAATTTTTGTTCCAGCAGCAAAAACTGGTCCGGCCATGGCCGGACCGGCCGGACTGGGTGCTACGGCCCTGCTTAGACCTGCTGGCAGAGGAGGGGAGAAGTCTGGGCTTGGTCATTCATTCTGGAAAACACAAGTAATGGCATATGGTAGAGGAGACCCCACTCTGTCAAGGTCCCTTCAATGTTCTGGAGTACATGTCAAATGGGTGAAGTGTATGGTGTACCTCAGAGCAGTCCTGACTCCTCAGAACTCAGCTCGAGATCAGGTTAACAGATGAACTGCAGGTGCAGGGCACTCTTACCAACAGCTTTTCCACAATCCTGAGATTAGTGCAGCCACCAAACTGAGGGTGTTTCAAACCACGGTAATGCCTGTTCTTCTCTATTGTATGCACCTGGTGTCCCTGCGTAAGTCAGACCAACGTTGGCGAGACTCTTGGTTCCAAACCAGAGTAAGGTGGATTTTGGGCATCAGATGGGAGAAGAAGACCACCAATCAAGAGGTCCGGCAATGTGCCACGGCCATGCTGGGTCAGTCTTTGTGCCCTCCATCAACACAACTACGTCTGCTAAGGCTGCGTGCTTTTGGCCACTTTGCAAAAGACCTCGTGGTAGACTGCACATGAGGTGGTGGAGAGATGTCATCCATAAGGACATTGAAGAGTTGGGATTCCCTAAACCATCTGCGGATGAGGTGTTCATGTGGGCCCAGTGTGGAGAAGAGTGGATCTGTGATACATTAGCGAATACTGACTAGTATATTCAATTCAATTCAATTCAGTAATTTGTAGAGGCTCATTGCTACGGCATAGATAGGACTGGGCAAATTCTTGAGCAGTCATGTAGCAGAGATTAATCGAATGTAAAATGTTTCAACCACAAAGGTCTTCATCAGTTACAATACATTGTATGCCTACATTGTATTGTAACTGGTGAATGCATTGTATTGTAACTGATGAATGCATTATATTGTAACTGATGGAAGACCTCCGTGGTCGAAACGTTTTACAAACAATTTATCTCTGCTATGTGATTGCTCAAGAATCTGCCCAGTCAATTCAATTCAATTCAAGTGTATATGTACGTATGCTTGTATGTATGTATATGTATGACTCGTTGAATTTTGATTATGATTATGAGTATGAGTATCCGGCCCGTATGGTCCTGTATACGCCTGGTGGTCACCCCCCGGCGCTTAGTGGGACCGCATGGCTATAAAATTATAGATAGATAACATGTGGACGCAGAAGTTTCTGTCTGGCTAATCTCCTTCGCGTGTTGGAGCTTCGAAATCATTGGAATGAGGCGCATCAAGGCATTGATAACTGTCGTGTGCGCGCTATTAGTGATCCTGCTGTATGCCGGTGTCAAGCTTTCTTTTAGTTCAAGTCGAGTGCTCGTCACTGTTAAGCCTCAGGAGACGGTCACCAAGAAGCGCTATAATCCGGCTGTGGATCTCACCGTAATAAGGAAGACTACATATGGCAAGGTAGGCCAGGGTCGCTGAAGTAGTGTACACCCGTGTAAATATGTTCTAATGCTGGGCGATTGGCTACATACTGATGGTAGTTAGCTAGTAGGGAGCTAGCTAGCTCCTATGGGGGGGATTGGTGTCAAGATTAGTACGTACCCGATCTGATTTTAAAAGCTCTATTCTAAATTGACGGCACTGCAACCAATGGGAATGTTTGAACGGTGAACTTAGCTAACTGTTCAAATAATTTGCTGCAACCGATTGGTTACAGTTTGATCCGATTTGGTAAATTTCACCCTTCAAATGGGTTATGGGTGTATGCCAACTTGCCTTCTTTGAATGGTCAACTTTACCACACAATTCATGTGCTGGAAACGCTTGGTCAAGTGTGATCGGTAACTTTCACCCTACAATTGGAGTTAGTGGTGTAGCTATGCCTTCTCTTTCACCAATCAAAACGTGCTCACTATAGGGTGGGACTATTAGTTGAACGCGTTGGCAGGGCATGCAATGATGACTTTCTTTATCAGTGCACCTTTCATGGCCTCCATCATGTACCAGAGGAATAACCACTCCAATCAGCATACCAAGGAAACCCTTATCTGTATCCTTTCTCATCTGCTGTACTATTGCATTCCTCAGATCCCTGACAATGCCAGTGTAACTGTAGAGTGTGCAGAGTTGGAATTGCTTAATCCTACACCTTATCGGAACAAGGAACATTGTTGCCGGGAAGCTGAACATCACACTTTACCTGAGCTGTGTGGAGAGCACAGTGGTTTTTCCATTAAAAATGAATCCCATGTTGAAGGCTGTACATGCGTCGACTTCATGGCTTGCAAGACAGTAGTCCTCACTGCTACATCAGAAAATCACTGGGTGGAATCACTGGATGCTCTTGCATCTGTCCAGAGTATGATGCCGGATATGAAAATCATTATGCTGGACCTCGGAATGAATGCAGAGCAGGTTGAGCAGTTGGAATTATTACGCAATGTTGAGATTCAAACATTCCCATTTGACAAGTTTCCACCTCATGTGAGAAGACTGGAGGTGTTTGCATGGAAGTCGCTGTCAATGCAAATGACATTGGCAAAGCATGAGGTTGTATTCTACATGGATGCTAGCATCCGGTTAAGGCGCCCACTTGTGGACATTCTCATTCCAAGTGTACAAGACTTCCCCATCAAAGTTAACACTAATAGAATGTATGATGGAGCATTTACTCAGGAGGAAATGTATAACTATCTAGGGGTAAGTCGTAAAGAAGTGTCAAAGCGTCGTCAAAGGGAAGGAGGTCTTCAGATGTACCGAAACTGCTCCTTTCTACACAAGCGGATACTGTCAAGCTTAGTTGACTGTGCACTTCATGAAGAGTGCATTGCCCCAAGTGGTGCTTCACCGTATGGCTGTGATATGGACAAGTATCGTGAACAAATGCACAAGATTGATACTATTGAGCAGTTTGAATACATTGGTTGCCATCGTTTCGACCAGAGTGCTATGACGTCAGTCTTGGAGAGGGAGTTCCAATTTGCTGACCAGCACCCTGTAGTGTCACCTGCAGCCTTTCAGCAATCATTGGTAGTGTGGAGATACCCAACTAACTGCTTCACTCTCTTCCTCAAAGATTCAAACTAAATCTTTAGTACTTGATTCAAGTTTGTTGGCTGAAAGTCATGGTTATGGAAAACAAGATGCCTTTGTATGCTGTAATTTTACCACGCAAAATGAAGTGCAGTTTTAAATTTGATGATATTCGTTGTTTTGCAGTGAAACAGTGCATGCACAGATTCTTCATTCTAATCCAGTTTGCATTCTTACTTGTTTTGAGCTACTGCCACCGGCCAATTAATTGTCTGCTCACCTGTCTGTGTACAAACCTTCTTGTCACATTCTGCACAAATTCCACTCCTGCTATCTGGTTGTACTGCTGTACCCACTTTCTGGGAAGTTCTTTGGTAGATGCATTAAGTCTTCGAGAGAGAGAGTTTAATGATGCATGCTATAGTTGACACTGGCAGCTAGTGGTTATTCGCTGCTACTGGTGTATAGTGTGGAGATAACCATGCAGCTATATCCATCAAGTGTTATATCTTTGTCAAAACTGTAACCCAAAAACTAATATATGTACTGTCAGTAAAAGGTTATTGTTATAGAATTATAATAATTATTAGTTTTTGCCTTGAATAAATTATAAGCCGCACTAATGTGCATGGCATTGAAAGCCCTATATATAATGCATTGTTACAGTACCAGAGCTAGAAAGAAGTTATAATGTGTACATTGAAGCGTTGGTAACTAGCCTATATTTAGCTATAGAATTGATGTGTTTCCACCATTTGTCCCTGTTTACGACACATCTCAAAACTTCTGCAGCTGTCATTTGTACTCCCAAGTCCTGAATCATATATAATATTTTTATAAGGAATGTGCTTGGTTTCCTTACCCTTTCGCATTGGACCTGAACCCTGTCAGATCGCCAGGTCTGCTCCTGCTTGATATCTGTCTTTAAGGTAGAGGCCTACCTACAATCATGGATATTGACCCCGAGCAGTGTTAGTACAATACCTTTGCATTCTCTTGAGCTATTGTAGATTGTTTGGTATCATTTTACTGAGCAGAAAAAAGCTCTTTCCAATGATGTATAACAGTAGCACTTTTGGCACAACAGGTCTAAGTGAGATTGCTGTGACTCAACTTAGACCGATTTTGTACGGCGGTAGCCCTCCTGGAGTCAGTTTTGCAAGCAGCAGCTTTATTCCTCTTCAGTGTGTTCCCCAAGCATGTGTGTGTGCAATGAATAGAGTAGATATGGCCATATTAACAGTATAAATGCGCTAGCCACCTGCGAAGTCAGTGCGATGGAATGGTGGCACTTCCTCTTATGGAATTAGCCCCATATGTGACAAAGGTCATAGGGAAGCCACAAATGGCCTATTCATTGCACATACACATGCCAGGGGAACACACTGAAGAGGAATGAAGCTAGTCAGGCGTCGCATGATGATGGTTTACAACACATCTCAAAACTTCTGCAGCTGTCATTTGTACTCCCAAGTCCTGAATCATATATAATATTTTTATAAGGAATGTCCTTGGTTTCCTTACCCTTTCGCATTGGACCTGAACCCTGTCAGATCGCCAGGTCTGCTCCTGCTTGATATCTGTCTTTAATGCAGCGAGCTGCATGCCCAGCAAAGTGTAGGTGTTGTATGATGTCATTTGCACGTGGGAGATCCTCATACAGCTGTGCATGAATTGAATTTCTGGACAAACTACTAAGGGCTTCGTTATAACATTCATTGCTGAGCTGAAAGGCAAGGCAAGTAATCGTGATGCGTTGTTGTCCCCCGTTTGTATATATGTATATATGTATATCTGTTCCAGTCAACCCGAGACACCTAGATTGTGCAATAGCCCAGTGTTGGCTGGGAACACTTTCACTGTTCTTTCGGGTGAAGCGCACAACACGCACTGTGCTAGCTCAGCAGGGACGGGCTTCCCTGCGCAGCTCCACATATGTAGGTGTCGATTGCCCAGCTGCCATCCAGTGCTTCGTCTGGCTTGCTATCCCTTCTTTCTGACAGCCAGTGAAAGCAGATTAATGTATGCCCTAGTATGTACATACAGACATGCAGCACAGCACACACACACACACCTTGTTTATACTAAATGTGTGCCCACATTTGCATTCATGCTGAGACGTATATATTTCACTTCCTTGCTGAAGCTGGCAACATGCAGACTCCATTGTTCTTGGTGCCTTGGAAGATTTACACAAACTCAAAATGTCCAGCTATGCCACACACTAGTTGAAGTGTCCGCGTTAGCATAATTATGGTCAATCTCTATTCGCTTCACACAGTGACATCATGAGGTTTTTCATCATTTTGCAGTTGGCATAGTATCACTTCTCAGTCCACCTCCATCCAATATGTACATGTCTGCTGTGTTGTGGGTACATAGCCTACATCTCCCTCCTGGTGCCTACTCCACACACCTTACCCTCACACCAGTGACCTGACCTTATTCTTGCACCTCCAACCCTATATGGGATCTTACACCACCCATCCCACCCTATCCCTTAGAGTGCATACACCCAACCCTGTTGGATCCCATACACGCCACCCTAGGCTACTCACCCACCCACACCATGCTATACACCCTACCATACACTTACTTTGTCTAACTTCCCACACTCCTCAATTTACCCTCACTCTCCTGTATCCCACACACCCCAACCTTACATTACAACCTTACCATATACACCCCATACATCCTAGCCTATGCATGGCTGCACATGCACACGCATCACCAACTTCAAATTCAGCCATGGTAGAGTCCCTGAATGGTGTGCAGTGTGTGCTGCTTTAGACAAAAGCTAATTACCAGAAATGACAGCTACAGAAGTTTTGAAAAGTGTTGCAGGCAGAGATGTTTGGTGAAAGTGAATCACACTTAGCTACATAGGCCAGTTGCCAACTGATACAACACTTTCAAGAACACACTATAGCTTCTTTCTGACTGTGGTGCAGTAGCAGGTCATGCAGCTCGTGTTTGTATAATATATACCGGCGATTCCCGGCCAAAATTTATAACGCGTTTCCCAATGCAAAGCCACGTGACACGTGCATGGGCAGCCGCTGGAGGATGATATAATGCAACCAGCTTTGAAGTCACGTACAGAGAAAGCACCGAAGCCGGAGACTGGCTCTCTCGAAATGAGGTGGCGAAAGGCATTGCTAGTTGCTGTGATTGCGCTGTTACTAGTGCTGCTCTTTATCGGCGTCAAGTTTACATCTAGACATGCGCGCACTTTCGTAAGCGGGGTGTTCTATAACCCGGCTGTGGATCTCACCAAAATCAGGAAGACTTCATTTAACAAGGTAGGCCGGGCTGAAGTTGCTGGGGACACCTCTAATATTATACTGTTAGTTTAACATAAAAACGGGTGCCGGGCTAACGGAACAGTCCAGGGACGAGGACGGTCGAAAAAACCATCCTCTGTCCTTTACCGGCCGCCATGTTTAATACTTGCACATTGCACAGACAACTTCGAGGTGAACACGTGAAGGCGTTTCAAGATTAGTTTGACCACGTGATCGCGTTTCCAATCCCGGTTTTATTACATCTATGGCTGTACAGTGCTGTTAGGGTTCCTAGTCCCGATTGACTTTGTGCTTCGCTCGCTCAAGTGAATAAAGTACTAGACGAATGTAAAACATTGTGGGGGCGAGCGGGAGTATACGTATATGCACGCAGGGACATGCTGGTAACTAAGTAATGATCAAGACAGCAGGGCTAGCATTAAGGTGTGCCATGCAATGTCAGACTGTGTACTGCAAGTGTACAATATATACAAGGAATGGACCGATGCAAAGGTACGTAACATGGCTACAGCGAGCAAGGCTGAGTACTAAGAGAAGGTAGCTGAATGGTAGCAAAGCTGCAGCACACTTTTAACCCGCCCGTGCAGTTCTTGTAGAGCCAAGTTGTCCAGTGCACCCTCACTCACGATCCTGACAGGCTTGCCATCCAGCCAAAGCATAGCTAACTATGCGAAGCTCTACTGGACTGATGCAACTTCAGCAACAACGAGCAAGAGAACATTTAAATGACAGCCCACTTCACGCTTGCCCCACTTAGTCCTTGTGTATCTAGCCGAAGCTGTATCTGTGCTTCAGTTTCTGCCTGCTGGCCGCGCTCTCTGGCCTTGCCTGGCACCGAAGCTGTACCTGCTGTGCAGTTGGGCCCTGGGAATGTGACGTCATATCAGGCGATATTATTCGCTATTGTCCAGTATTCAGATTAAACTCGGCCGTCATCATAGCAGCTACCCTCTGTTGCTACCAGTGTAGATAATTCAAAACTGGTAAGGGACCTACTCACATGGCGTGCTATAGGCTAAAAACCCACCCGAAGGGCGGACCTTCAGCTAGTTTCATAAATTCAGCACTGCCTAAAGCTATATACAAGGTGGCAGGTATTCATTATGACAGCACACCTCCCTAACACTAATCAGTGGTAGCTATTGCACATGCACAGTATATGTGACAAGGTTCATGCATATTGGTCAAGCATGTGCTATGTATATGTAATGGTGTGGTGTGGACAATGTTGGTGAGTTCCGCAGAGATTACGAATCTAGCTGTCTTTTTTTGTTTCTTAGTCTGTCTGTAGGTGTAAGTGTGTAGCTATGTGTGTTCAGTCCCGTTTATTGTGTAAGGCATGAAAGGGTTGGGGTGAACCTAAGTTGGTTAGGTCGTCAGCAGGAAGTGCAAGTGGTTAGCTCCCATTCAGATGATTGTACATGCATTGGAGGGAAATATCCCCTGCTACCTCATATCAGACAGCACAATAGTCCATCCCTTCAGCTGTAATATGGATGCCCTTGTGGGCTGAGGAGCTCTATAGCACAGTGTGCATACATTATATATATGTGAATAGAGAATGCATCCTTTCTCATCTGCTGTACTATTGCATTCCTCAGATCCCTGACAATGCCAGTGTAACTGTTGATTGTGCAGAGTTGGAATTGCTTAATCCTACACCTTATCGGAACAAGGAACATTGTTGTCAGGAAGCTGAAAATCACACTTTACCTGAGCTGTGTGGAGAGCACAGTGGTTTTTCCATTAAAAATGAATCCCATGTTGAAGGCTGTGCATGCGTCGACTTCATGGCTTGCAAGACAGTAGTCCTCACTGCTACATCAGAAAATCACTGGGTGGAATCACTGGATGCTATTGCATCTGTCCAGAGTATGATGCCGGATATGAAAATCATTATGCTGGACCTCGGAATGAATGCAGAGCAGGTTGAGCAGTTGGAATTATTACGCAATGTTGAGATTCAAACATTCCCATTTGACAAGTTTCCACCTCATGTGAGAAGACTGGAGGTGTTTGCATGGAAGTCGCTATCAATGCAGATGACATTGGCAAAGCATGAGGTTGTATTCTACATGGATGCTAGCATCCGGTTAAGGCGCCCACTTGTGGACATTCTCATTCCAAGTGTACAAGACTTCCCCATCAAAGTTAACATTAATGGAATGTACGATGGAGCATTTACTCGGGAGGAAATGTATAACTATCTAGGGGTAAGTCGTAAAGATGTATCAAAGCGCTGTCAAAAGGAAGGAGGTCTTCAGATGTACCGAAACTGCTCCTTTCTACACAAGCGGATACTGTCAAGCTTAGTTGACTGTGCACTTCACGAAGAGTGCATTGCCCCAAGTGGTGCTTCACCGTATGGCTGTGATATGGACAAGTATCGTGAACAAATGCACAAGATTGATACTATTGAGCAGTTTGAATACATTGGTTGCCATCGTTTCGACCAGAGTGCTATGACATCAGTCTTGGAGAGGGAGTTCCAATTTGCTGACCAGCACCCTGCAGTGTCACCTGTAGCCTTTCAGCAATCATTGGTAGTGTGGAGGTACCCAACTAACTGTTTCACTCTCTTCCTCAAAGACTAGCTCATTCTAAATCAGTCACATCTTTCACTCATTTTGTTGCCTAGAAGTTTTATACCACAAACATTCTGTAGACATATGCATTGTATTATAATGTACTGATAGTGACTCAGAAATTGTAATTTAAAAGGTGCTGTTGTCCCACGCGGTGCTGCCAAAATTTTCATTTAATAGTATTCATTGGTGGGGAAAATGGCGCTGCTAACGGTGTACAGGCGATCTGCACAGATCCTCCATTCAAGCCCCGTCTGCTCGTTTGCATTCTTGTTTCGAGCTGCAATTTGTCTGCTCACCTATGTACCACCCTTCTTTGTCGCGTACTTCACTGGAGGTGAGCTGAGTAAATTCCCTCCCCACGCACTGCCTGCTGATCAAGTGATGAGAATTCACATACCCGCGCATGCATGCATGCTCCCAGGGTTTTGGCAGTACGAGAGCACTTACAGGGAGCAGCCTCGCGTGCACTTCACTCGAGACGTCATGGTGTCCCTGGGCGGTTGTCCGACAGCTGGTGCTGCTCTGGGAAGCCCCGACCGCTCGTGGAGCACCTTCCGTCGCCACATGGACTTGCTGCAGCCAGAGTCCATTGTGCTTCCTCTTATGGTGGTAAGACGAGCGTGTGTCTCGCGCACAAGTAGGAAGGGGTTGTATGGAAGAGTTAGAGCAATGAATGAGATACATAGTGGGCATTGTAAACACGTGGTGCAGAGATGTGGACTCCTGCTGGTGTAATGGGACTCCTGGGGAACAATTGTACCCCTGGGGAGCAATTATACCCCCTGGGGAGCAATTGTACCCTACTGGGAAGCAATATACAGTGGTTTCACAATTTCTAGTCCCGATTGACATTTGTGCATTGCACACGATCATGTGAGTAAAGTATTGGAAGGATAGGCTCGCATGGGATAAGGACGTGCTTCGATCTACGTGTGAGCCTATCGTTCCAATACATTACTCACGTGATCAAGTGCAATGGGCAAATGTCAATTGTGACTAGAAATCGTGAAACCACTGTAATGGTAATTTGGCAATATGTTACTTTTGCCATCATGTCCCTGTCTATCTGTTGATGATCAAGTGGCCCCCATTGTTACCAGTAAAATGGCTTCACCCATATCCTGCAGCATAACACCAAGCACTGTAATCTGTTTTAGAGAACTGGCAAATTTTGTGTGTACTGGTGGGGATGTAAGGTTACAAGTGGCTATTCACTGCATAGGGCGGCTATGGCAAATTGTTCATTGCAAATGGTAGCATTGTGGGTTAGAGTAAGGTATTGTGTGCATTTTGCACCCTCAATGCATCTAGTCTTCCATCCAACTACTCCCTCCCTCCCCCCTCTCCCATCTTCCCCTCCCTCCCCCTCCTCCTCCCCTCTCTCCCTCCCTCCCCCTCCCTCTTTCCCCTCTCTCCCCCTCTCTATCTCCTTCATCCACTGTGCCTCTGTGCTGCAGTCTACAGAAGAGGACTACAGCTATGATGGTCTGAAAGATGTCCTGCACCTTACACTGACCTTCCCAGTTCAGCAGAGCAGTCCAGTCTGCTCAGTCAATGCGCTGCTCTTCTTTAACATTGCACTCACTGTGAGAACAACACTGTGACACACACACACATACAATATATATTATAGCACATACTTTTTATTGTGAGATTAAAGGATGATTGCTGTGTGCAGTATCAGTTGTGGAAGGGAATATTTTATGTGTAATCACAGCTAGTCTTGATGGAATGCACTACGACCTGGAGACCGACAGTCTAATCATGACACTATTAGGTCTATTGTGTCTTGATTAGACACAACGCATATCGGTTTTCGGACTGTAGCCCCTTCCATCAGGACTAGCTGCGATTATGCTTAAAGCATTTCCTTCCACATAGTCACATGTTCTTACTGCACTGAGCACACTGCCTTGTGAAACCTTACATGTTCTGCAACTGTTCTGTGCATAATATACTGTGAGATACTCTGTGGTACGGAGTGTTCTCACTTGGTCTTGCATGTGTGGCAGTAACACACACACACACACACACGCACACGCACACGCACATGCACACACACACACACACACACACACACACACACACACACACACACACACACACACACACACACACACACACACACACACACACACACACACACACACACACACACACACACACACACACACACTTTTCCCTCCTTTCTCTGCGCCCTCATTTACAGAGGTTTGTCCAAGTACACCTTCAGTCTGCCCTTCACATCAGTAGCTCATGGAGCGTCCCTAGTCACAGGCTGTGGGTGGGGGGCCTCCTGGGACTCCACCAGACACTCCCCCTGCCTAGCTTTGGCACCATCAACACATACAACGTGAGTGCAGCTACAGGTACAAAGCTGGTGTGTCGACCTAGAGGGAGAACATGCTGCAACGCTGTGCCCTTGATCATCACACTGCTGTGTGTATCACTATGTGACTGTATAGCCTTGCGTGGCTGGCCACCTTCTCCCCCTCCTTGTGTGACTCATTGGTTGGGAAGAATGATCAAAATGATGTCAGCATATAAATTCAGGGGCGGGAATAGCATTCAGCTACATGGGACTAGTGATTGTACTATCTGTACAGTACTGATTGGCATGGAAGAACAAGAAATTTTGTGCGCCATTGACCACCACACTACACTGTTTGTGTGCTCTACACCAGCCACCTCTGGCCCTGCGTGCCACTTGTTCCTTTCTCAGTACTCTCTCTCTCTACTTGTGTGCCTGTGTAGGTGTCACTTGTTGATAGGGATAGCCGGCTCAGTAGAGACTATGACATGACTACCATCTTGGACAAACAACTCCAGAGGAACAGTAAGTACTGAATAAAGTAGTCTACTATCTAGCTGTGGAGTGTGTACTAAGTGTACATGGTTGTGTTTAACAGTATATGCATGGAGAAGGTGCACAGCCAATTCAGAGTGGCTGGTGTCCAAAGGGCACTGGCAAATAGTATGAGACCACTATTGTGTGTGTGTGTGTGTGTGTGTGTGTGTGTGTGTGTGTGTGTGTGTGTGTGTGTGTGTGTGTGTGTGTGTGTGTGTGTGTGTGTGTGTGTGTGTGTGTGTGTGTGTGTGTGTGTGTGTGTGTGTGTGTGTGTGTGTGTGTGTGTGTGTGTGTGTGTGAATGACTGGGCTCCATTTGCCACAATGGCCAGTCTCAATCATTGTGTTTTGCTTCATTTTCATGCAGTAACAACACACCTCTCAGATGCCAACCTTGTTTGGGAGTCTGGTGCCACGTCAGAATTTTTGCTGCAGTTCACCATCCATTATCCGCCACAGAGCATTGTGTATCCTCTCCCTCCTCCCCCTCCTCCCCTCCCCTCCCCTCCCCCTCATCCTACTCCCCTCATCCTACTCCCCTCATCCTCCTCCCCTCCTCCTCCTCCCCTCCTCCTCCTCCCCCTCCCTCCTCCTCTCCTCTCCTCCTCCCCTCCTCCTCCTCCCCCTCCTCCCCTCCTCCTTCGAATCCCCATGTACGTACACCCATCAATGTGTGCTGTATTGTATACCATGTACTATGTACTCATAGCAGTGATGTGCACATTGGTGACTGTGCATGTAAAGCGCTTGTTTGTGACTGTGTGTACACACACTATTCTACTGTGTTTCAGAGATTAAAGTTTCTGTTAATGTCATAGACACACACACTGCTATGTGCTACGACATTGTAATGTCTTAATACAAACCACCATAGCAGGAAATAACCAAGTGAAAGAGGAAGTTTCCACCACAGCAACCATTGTGCAATTGACAAAGGCCATTAAGGTCAGAGTGTGCCATCTTCCTACCTTGGTACTCAAGGGCTCATGTAATTACATTGTTTGAAGCTACCAGTGCTAGAGGGTGAGGTGTAGTGGTTGCCCGCATACAACAAGGTGGACACTAGGTCTGTTGCAGCTGTCGCACGTCATGTGTGAAGTGTGTACATATTGTATGGGCCTATTGGAGTACAGAGACACATGGAAGAGGATAGTATGTGTGCGTGTGTGTGTGCATGTGATGTGCAACTGTATGTAGGTGTGTGAGCCCCTTAACTTGTTCTATTCAGCTTCAGACCAGGTTTCTGGGAGCTGGCAAAGTTTGGATGGATCCAGTACCTCGGTATCTGGTTCATATTCTATCTTGTGTCTCGGGTGGTCCTCCTCTTTGTGTTCAATCATTGGCTACTGCGGACTGTCATCAGCTCACATGACCTAAAGCTGAAGTACAACTAGCCAACATGCCAGCAAGTGTGACATCTGCAGTCCCTTCACCTGCCCCTTCCTTGTACTAATAGCAGCAAACAACAGCTCTGTGTTTGTGTACTTGTGTGCGTGTGTTCTAACATGTGGAAGTCCAGTCTTGCTGTGTGTTGTGTGTGTGCTGTTTTACCTTAACCATGTACATGGTATGTGTATGTTTCAGACTGTGGCCTATGTGTCTGCAAATGGTACCTATCTATGCCTATAAATGACAAGGACAGATTTTATATAGCGTTACACACATGCAGGATTGTACACACAATGAAAAGACACCAGCCACTGGTGTTCATTCCTCCTTCTTCCCTTTGTGTTCCTCTGTCCCGCCTTCCTGGTCTCTTTGGCTCTCCCACATCACAGCCACCCCCAAAATGACCAGAGATGCACCACACCACCACATCATGTTCAGCGACTCACCAAACAGCAGCCACCCCAGCAACGCCTGCAGTAGGCATGTGAAATTCATGGAGAGCCGCATAACGTTAATGTGCAATACAAAAGCAGAGATTTGCCCCATATATGCCAGTCACCATGCATGCATGCATCCTGACAACTTAACACACCATATATAGCATGTTGGGTAGAGTTCCATGTTCTCACATGCATTGTGCATGCATAGCTTCAAATTCCAAGTGGTACGGTGGTATGCACTCACTGTGAGAATGAAGTTAGCCGCACTGTTCACTGACACAGCTTCAGCGGTGGAGTTGCATCGCTGCATGGCCTTGGCAAAGCTAGTCAGCATCACTCCATTGCTGCCAAGCATAAGACACAGCATTGCCCCTCGGAGCAGTACAAACAACTGCACACGAGTGAGGGATATACATACTTGCATGGAACAAAGGTCGTATCCCTGCTTAGACTACGTGCAGAATGCACATTATATATAGAGCTAGAAAGGTTGACGTCATAATAATTATGGTCTCACGGGAAAACACTCTTCATTGTTCTCCGTTGAGCAGATAGTGCTTAGTACGTGACGATCTAGTGCGTGCTCATCACTAGACAATGCTAATTTAGAGAAAACGGAGGCCAACGAAGCAAATATCCCAGAAACCACGGCCAGCACTGGTCCACTCATGACATTGCGACATAGGCAGGAGCTTTGACCAATGGGATTGCAGCAAGTCACCTGACCCGCCTGGGGGAAGAGACGCTTGACGTTCCAGCGACCCTCGGCGAGAGTTATGGCTGCTAGTAGCTATGACTTCCTATTCAAGTTCATCATCCTCGGAGACTCTGGTGTGTGTGAGGCCTGTGTCAACTCCGCACACTGTGGCTCACATCTACTCCTCTTTACTTGCAACAGGGGTAGGGAAGTCCTGCTTGGCCACCCAGTTCATGGAGCACCGTTTCCAGGAGGCCCACGTCCCAACCATCGGTACGTAGCTACTTACCGTAGTACCCGTTGGATCAACGCGTAGTGATGGGACCAGTTCAGTAACAGTGCTTTGAATCCTCTTTGTACAACATATGTGTCGTTGCAGGTGTGGATTTCGTCATACGGATAGTTAACGTTGATGAAAAGCAGATAAAACTACAGATTTGGGACACTGTAAGGAGATAACTGCTATACATGCACCAGCCATACTGTGTTGTGTGTTCTACTGTGGTGATACTGTATTACAGAAGAATTCATGACTCAAGTTTATGACATGTTTTATACAGCTGTAGCTACCTAATGGGGTATAATTCTTTTTGCAAACATGGCCTAAATGTCAAACGTCTTTGGTAACGGGTTCTTCCTTCTGATTTATCTCAATTGTTATTCCCTACAGATTCTTCCTCTCTTTATAGGCGCTAGTGCCTGCCATTTTGTTCGGAGTGTGACCTGCTATTTCACTCGCCTGCCATTTCTATGTGTGGAATGTAGGGAACTTATATTTCAGTAGTGGTCCAAATATTTTGAAATATTTGGATTGGGGGGAACTTATATTATGGGGGTCCAATTTTCACGCGATAGACACATTGCATAATGTGATAGGTGCATGACCATGCCATTTTTGAGAAGCCACTCCATTTTTGAAATCTCTGAACTAGTTTACAGCAACACTCTCATTAGTCTTAAGTAAGGTGTGTACACAATTTGCTGCTTGCATACATGTATATCGTCAGATGTATCCCCCTGTCTGAGCTAGTCTTAAGTTGAGTTGGAAGGCTATACTTTACCGTTACCTCTTCGCTATAAAAAGTTCTCTTTTGACTTTGGTCCTCAAGAACACCATGCATTGGTGCCCTCCCCTTCACAGGCTGGTGATGAACGGTTTCGATCTATTACTCGTGCATACTACCGTGGGGCAGCTGGTGCTCTGTTGGTGTACGATGTCACCAGGAGGGAGACCTTTGACAGACTCACTCAATGGCTGGATGAATTGATTGCACATTCCAACCCTCAGATGGTAAAAATGCTGGTTGGAAATAAATGGTAGGTCACACACATGTGTATGTTGCGTGTGTGGGGGGGAGAGGGGCATGTGATGATGTGGGTGTACAGTGTGCACACAGCAGAGGATGCTGGTGAGGAGTGGGTGACTGCGTCCACTGAGCATTTGACTGTCACTTGCATAGCTGTTGTTTACTTGAAAGCATATCACCCATTGAATGAGTTTGTTGCTTTAACATCGACAGTTGAGACTCAGATTCGGTTGGGGTCACCCTGTATATTTCTTGCATGTCCATTATTTCCAAGATGATTGATGTCTTGGTGCTGATTACACCTCTATGGTAACGTGTTTCTATACTTTTGTGTCTTCTCCTTTAGTGACTTAGACGAGAAACGAGAAGTTACTTTTGAAGAGGTGTGTATGTATGTATGTGTGTTCATAATGGCTTGATCCAGACTTGTCTGAGTAGCATGTACCAGCTGGACCTGGCAGTGAGCCCCAGATTGGCTGTATCTGTTGTCTGGTTGTTCCAGGGAGAAGAATTTGCCAACGACCACGGTCTTCTGTTCTTGGAAACATCAGCGAACACTGCACAGAATGTGGAGGAGGCCTTCATTAAGATGGCAATGGATATATACTCCAAGATCCAAGAGAACGTAATTGATGCCAAAGATGAGGTGAAGTAACCGGGAGTTGATTGTGCTACGTTTATAGTAAATTGCATTTCTGTGTCTGACGACCCTCAGTATGTCAGTGTTATGTCCATTGGAAGTTGGTTGTTTCAAAGCATTTGAGCCAGCCTCACTCTGAATCTATGGGTCAGCCCAAGTCCATTCCCATTTTAAAAGAAGTTGAAATGAACATGGAACTGGTGCTGAACACGTTAGGTTTACCTGTAGTATGTGGCGCTGAGTATTGGAAGCGCTATTCCAATTTTTAGGTAGGATCCTTCAAATTGTGGTAAGTGTGAGGTGTCCACTGTCTTACATCCATTCCTGGTCCCACTCCATCTCTCCCTCTCTCTCACTCCCTCTCTCCCTCCCTCCATTCCTCCAGGCACATGGCATCAAAGTTGGCAATCCAGGATAATGTGCCAACAGAGGGGCCAGACCTCAAGCAAGCCCTTTATGTCTGTATAGTTCACATGTACATGAGCATGTAAGTCTATTTGACCACAACTGTAGAAAGTCACATTCCTTTGCACACTCTTGATCAAATGCAATAATACATCCATACCAGTTTGCATACTCCTGCACATGTAGTGAAGTAGAAATCTGTAGTGCCCTAAGTTTTGTAGCTGCAGCTACGGGCTAGTGTGTGTACGTACAGAGACGGGTTCATTGCTTAGCTCGCTGAGTAGGCAAAATGATTCCGATCACCGCATCACACGGCATAATGTTACGACATTGCCATAATTGGAACATTTCCACCAATGGGATTACAGCAGGTCACCTGACTTCACGGGGAAGACATTTTCTTGGACCGGAGAGAGGCAGAACAGGAAAAAGAGCGGTCTGTGTTGTCCAGAACGAAAGTCATGGCATATGCTTACTTATTCAAATACATTATCATCGGAGACACTGGTGCGTGTCACGTTTAGTCCCCTCCGCAGCGTGTCAAGGGTTCCCTTTAATGTCCTCTGCATGTGTTCTCCGTTCGCCTCCTACAGGCGTAGGGAAGTCTTGCTTATTGCTCCAGTTTACAGACAAGCGCTTCCAACCAGTTCACGACCTCACTATCGGTGCGTGGTTCCTTACACGTTATGTCTAGGGGTTAGGTAGGGGGTAGTCCAGTGATAGTACTTTGTGTTCGGTTTAACAGAAGTGGGGGAAGGAGGGAGTTGGTACGTGTCTGTCTCTAAGCTTGAGTGGAAGGCATTGTAGGCAAGTGAAGTTTGGTTGGTTGAGTTGTGTGAATTTGAGTGTAGGTGGCTTACTCGGGGGGCCAGATCTGCCATTTTGTTGGGCTATGCGCCATCGTGGCATCCTGTATTGATGTGATATCTAAAGAGGAAATGTGTACGTACCTTTTGTGCCAGCATACAGGGCACTGGTATTGAAAGCTGTTGGTGGTTATCCTTGTGGGAAGGCCCTTTGGCTTGCAATACATCCTTTGTTGTCCGCCTCACTCAACTTCGTGTTCCTTCACATGATGTGCCAAAGAGTGCATGTGCAACTAGTGGAGTGTGTGTGTGCTGAGGATGTAGATCAGTGTTTTCTTGTCTGCGCATCTTGTAGGTGTGGAGTTTGGTGCTCGAATGATCAACATTGATGGAAAGCAAATAAAGTTACAGATTTGGGACACGGTAAGTGAATTCTAGATGAAAGGCACACTTCTTTGCTTATATGCCCTTGGCTGAATCCAAGAGAACGTACGCCCTTGGCTGAATCCCCTCCATGCCACAAATGTAAACAGTTGTACCCACCGTAGAGCACATCCCTGTGTGTACCAACACATTGGTGCATCACTGTACACACTGTACACACTAAAGTGTATATAGATGATATGCCGACTCCTATCCACTCTACACTGCGTCTACATAACTTGCTGCAAAAGGCTCAACAAACGGAGCTTTGCATGTTGTGATCTTCATGTGTGGTGCTATCTTCACTGAGGTGTGTGAGGCAAATGGAATTCCACTTGTGTGTAGCCGTGTCGCTGGCACATGTCAAGCGTGCTGTTTATAAATAATGGAAGTGACCCAGTGTGCCAGGTGGTTACCTTCCCAGGCTCTCTGCATTGTCAGTCTAGCGGAACTGAGGTTGGTCTCACCTGGTCGCAGGGGAAGTGTGGCTGACACACAAAGCTAAGCTGAAGTGGTTCTCTGCTATTGCCCATCATGATTTAGCTCATTGTTCCATTCTTTCTACAATGATATGTGTATATGGTTGGTGTATACCTCCTGTGAGTGCGTCGTGTGCAGCAGCCATGTTGTTCAAACTTGCAGAACATTGTTGTTAGCAGCCTGTCTTAAATATATGGACTTTCTGTTTTGGCATTTTCAGCTTGACCGAACGTGGTGAAAGGGAAAGACTGCCATGACCGACAGCCTAACCCAGGGACTGTGTTCTTACATAGTGCTTCAGACAATGATCCATCCTCCCTGGCAATGACCATTCAGCCCTGCTTGTCAGCGTATAGCGATTGTATCATTGCAGTAGCTTCTAGCTCTTTCCTTCTAGCCACCTTCTGTTAGAGCAGAAATGGCAGGCCTTCCACACAGCTACATAGCTTAGTATCAGGGCAACATGAATGAGAGGCCAATGGAGTGAAAATGAGACTACCTTTTACTTGTAAAAGTGAAAATCTATGGTAGAATGGCAAGATTGTGTCGTACATGCAAACAGGCCAAGTCGTAGGCCCAATCCTATCCCATACCACTATGGGTGGAGCAATCAATTACCTGCCAGCTGTCCATTTATTTGGTAGACATGATAATTATCTGGATATAAGTGCAACTTACACATAAGTGTAGGTGCATAATTTGTACACAACACGCAGCAGTGTTATGTACATTGTTTGTATGTTATGTACTGTATAAGAAATGTCTGCTAGCATCACAAGTCGTATGATTGTATATCTTTGGGTGTGACAAAATGGCTGCAATAGCCAGAATTCTTTATGAAAAATTGCTTAGAAAATGTTGTTTCTGATGTCCAAGGTCACTTAGGTGGATACAAAGAATGATCAATCATTTGTAATGCATCAAAAGATTCACTGCCTTCAGCTGTGTCTCCTCCCCAAGTGTCCTCATGACCTTCCTTGTTGAATGTAAGATTGCCATGCTTGGATCCCCATCACCCCCTTGACCTCCCCCCACAGGCCGGCCAGGAGTCTTTCCGATCCATTACTCGCTCCTACTATCGTGGGGCAGCTGGTGCCCTATTGGTGTATGACATTACCAGGAGGGAGACCTTTGAGCACCTGACAACATGGCTGGACGACGCAAAGGCACACTCCAGTTCTCAGATGGTCATCATGTTGATTGGGAATAAGTGGTAGGTTGTGTGTATGTGAGGAGGGGAGGGAGAGGGAGGGGAGGGGAGAGTATGCCTTGTCGTGGTGTGCGCCAGTGGGTGCTAGTGGAATGGGGAGGGAAGGAGGGAAGGACCCTCTAAGCTGTTGATGCTAAGCTGATGGTGGCTTGAAGATGTCGGTCTGCAAATGATTGAAGATCACTTAGTCAATGTGAATAAATCTGATGATTGTTTTAATGTACATACAATGTAGTGAATGGATGGTGTCTATCAGTTTATGCTTCTTGCCACCTCTACAGTGACTTGGATGCAAAGCGTGAAGTCAAATATGAAGAGGTACCCGTCTTGTCTGTGCACACAGTATATGCAATGTGTACAAGTGTACCTTTTACACTGCTTACACACCACTCACCACTCACCACTCAGTGGCGTGTTTGCATGCAGCAGATACACGTAGCCTTAGCACTAACATACATAGCTCTAGGTATGTAGGGATGGACATGAGGCCACTGGCACCTTCTAACAGTGCGCCTTTGTGCATGTGTGTGTGTGTTCCTATGAATGCCCACAGTTTATCCCCCGCACCTCAACCAAGCTTGGTGCACGCTCTCAGGGTAGCTTCATCTTGCTTCTGTCCAAAATCAAGTTATGCAGTATTTGATAAGGTCACTGTCATGTGGGTACCCAGTAATAGGATGGAAACTGTGTGTGTCAAGTGTACGATTCAGATGATTCTCTGCTTCAAAGGCATCCTTGCTATTCACCCATAGAGTATAGTGCTTCGTCTTCAATGACAGGCTAATTCAAAGCCAGTTGCCGATTCAATTGAGGGGACAGACGTGAAGAAGTGTTTTCTGGAAGGCACTAGTCATATAGACAAAGATATAATAGAATGTTGGCCTTAACAGCAGAAGTTACACATTATTGCACCCGGCCAGCCTTAGCTCTGCAAATTGCAGAGATAAAATGACATGAGAATTCTTGCTATCTCACTCTCTATCATGTGGTTGCTCCAGGGAGAAGCATTTGCGAAGGAGCATGGCCTTGTGTTCATGGAAACATCAGCAAAGACAGCCCAGAATGTGGAGGAGGCCTTCATCAACACAGCGAAGGAGATCTACTCAAAGATCCAAGAAGGAGTGTTTGACATCACCAATGAGGTGAAGTGGGGGGGGGGGGGGGGGGGCTTGAAACAATGATTTGCTATCTCACAGTACGTTTCACTGTACATTAGAGTACGTACAGCTGTAGCCTGGTAAGCCATGTGTTGCTGGCAAAGCTGTGTGGGTACCTGTAGCCTAGCTTGGGCGTTCTGTGGATGGTAGTTGAATGCATTTCTGGTATTGGGGAACTGGTTGTTCATTAGCGGTGCATCAATGCATGTCGTACTAGTCTCATCCATTCTCTCCTTCCTCCTCCCCTACAGGCAAATGGCATCAAGTTAGGCCACTCACAAGAGGGTGGGAGCAGAGGGGCCAGGCCTCAAGACAAGCCCGCGAGCAGCTCGGGAGGCTGCTGCTAGCTGCCAGCGCTGTTCAAACGATATAATGGATCATTAAATAGCTAACGCACGCCCCAGAGGTAGCCCACCCTTGCAAGCTTTTGTTTCTTGAGGTCACGCCCCTTAATGTAATTAAAGAGATTGACTCGCTGTGATTTTTATCGAGGTATTAGAGAAGTGTTAGCTGGCGATGTCTTCGGAACAAGAAGAAAAGCCGAAGGCACAGGATAACGGCGCAGACGCGGGTGCAGATCTGACAGTATTTGTGGAACAACTTCTCGGGGATATGGTGAGTGCTTGGCGCCCTCGTGAGGTCACGGCAATGCCGCATATCAATGGCATGAAACTGAGACACTGGACGTTGGGCTCATTCAAAATCACTTCGCTTTTTATCTCCCCTTACTGTACACAGCAACAGAAATTTCAACAAATGTCGGATCAGATCATTGGAAGACATATCCTTGTGCATGCGTTGACTGACTGTGCGCGCGTGTGTGTGTGTGTGTGTTGTGTGTGTGAGTGTGTGTGTGTGTGTCCGCATGTGTGTTTAACGTGTGCGTACATTCATGTATGTGCGTGCGTGTGTTCAGTGCATTTATATGTCTGAGTGTACGTATGTATCTGTGTAGGAGGTGTGCTATGCGTCTTTGTCATATATAGTGTACATGTGTGTGGTGTACTTTAGCATGCACTAATCTAATGCATACTATGTAGCTATGTCCAGTACTCCCCTCTTACTGGCAACTGAGGTACCTTTAGGATGGTGTTAAGGACGTACATTACGCTTGTGTGTCCAGTGTGTGCAGCTACTAACAATTAGCAGATGCGGAGGCAGCTTTGAGGTTGCCAGTGTGAATTGGAAATGTCTGAGCATAGGTCATAGTTTAAGTCAGGCAGGATATCTTTGTCAGTTGCTGCAGTACTCATGTGAATCAACAAAGCCTCTATGGCATGTGTGTGTGTGTGTGTTGTTGTTGTTGTTGCCATTTTGTTGTTTGTTGCCTTAACTGTTTGTTGTACTGGATGAAATGGGTAAGCGTGTAGATGACCTGGAGCACAACATCACCGAACTGACTAAGCAAGTGAACGAGCCCGAGGAGGACAAGACGAAGCAGTAGTCAAGCTCATTCCTCTCCCAGCTGAACCATTCCCATCACAACCCATTAGAAGCATGAACATCTGTAGTATTTGAATAATGTGCATGTGTGTGAACAGTGTTTCTATAGTGACAACAGACTGGTGTTGTTCGCATCTCTGGCTACTTGGTTCTTACTTTGGTGTATGTGCCAGTGAGCTCCACACATTCGATGTTACACACACCATCTCAACATAGACAGAGACACATGTTGTTACACATAGCCAAAACTGCCATTTTGGCTTTGCTCTCCCAGAAGAAGTTAGGGACTGGGTGGAGCAGGAGCAAATGGCTATGTGAGGGGGAGACATGTCAGGTCAATGTTGAGGTGGAGCTATCTGAAGTTGTCTATCGCAGAAGTTGACAACAGAGGGTTGCTGCTCTTCAGTCTCTTAAATTTACATGGAGCACATTAACTGTTAGGTTCTGTCACAGTCTCTCCATTGACGTGCAAGATGAAGTTGAAATGATTGATGAAATTATTGAAGAACAATTCCCAACTTTACGCGTATTGCCTCATCATCAATTAAAGTGAGAGGGGTCGGATTTCAATTGTATCCTGCAACTCATCCGATGGATGTCGTAATCTGGAAGCCCCAAGATCACGACCTTTTCCCGTGCTGAACTGTTCGTTTTCAAGAGCTTGCCGAATGGACGGGCCACGGCAAAGGCCGGGCGGCAGTGACCGCTGTCGCAGGTCCAACTCCACGGTAGAATCCGTCAGTCACCTGGACAACGAGGTAGCGGACGAAGCGAGGGCCCCGCAGCAACAACACCGGAGGAGGCACAGCTATGACGCCACCACAAGACGGGTTCACCAGAACAGCTCGTCTTCGGAGAGCAGCGAGGAGGCGACTGTGGCAGGCGTGGGGCTCCCGGATCGGCCGTGAGTGGTGGACCCAGTACTAGACTTACGACGGAAGGCGTAGTTTGTCGTAAGGAGAGCAGGTCGCGACTGTGTACTGTCTGCTCTCGTCCGTCAGTTAGGCGTGTCCGATCTCCGTTCTCTTGTGTGCAGGGTGCATGGCTCGAAAGAGTCGCTGTTCTCGTCAGGTAGTGAGTTTTACAATTTCAGAGGTCTCCTCAACGATTTCATTATTCTCTTGGTGAGGGATGTGTTTTATTCATGTGTTAATCTGTGTGTGTGTGTGTGTGTGTGTGTGTGTGTGTGTGTGTGTTCGTGTGTGTGTCTTGACCTTGAGAGATGATGCAGAAGAAACTGGCAGTGTGTGTGTGCTAACTTCGACTTGCTTACATGCCCCTCACTCTCTCAGCACTAAATAGCTTGCCATGCGTCAACTCAGTTTGCTCAGGTCATGAATATCAGAATGATCTGTTTTAATAATCCAGTGTGGGCTGTCATGTTTATATAGCCAGTACCACAATATTGCAAGCCAGGCTGTCTGTCCTCCAAGTATACCTCCCCCCACCCCCCCTCCCCCCATCCGTCCGTCCCTCTGCAGGTGCTCTCCAATGCAAAGTCCATCCTAGACAGTTTTCTAACGTGAGTTCTCCTTTGTACAGCATACAATTAGTGAAGCAGTCACACTTGAGCTGTGAACACGCAATCTCTGCAAAAGAAAGGGTTGGTTCTCTAATACCAGCTTCACAACAGGGTTGAAAACCTTGCCGACGTTTCGACCAGATGCTCTGGTCTTCTTCAGGGCGAAGAAGACCAGAGACCAGAGACCAGAGACACCATCTTCGCCCTGAAGACCAGAGCATCTGGTCGAAACGTCAGCAAGGTTTTCAACTCTGTTGTGAAGCTGGTATTAGAGAACCAACCCTTTCTGATGCCTGAGCCAGCTGAGAAGCCCTCACTTCATCTCTGCAAAATTCCCAACACAGCAGTGCGCTTGTTGCCCTGCTCACAAGGGTGCACTTTGAGGGTCACTTTACATCTCTTGTCTTTGCACAGGCATGGGTTCATGGTTGACTCTGTGTCTTCCCTGCGTGGCCTTGTGCAAGACCCTTACACTTGGCCGTCCCTGTGCCTTGTGCTGGGTGAGAGAGCAGGGTGCTCTTGCACCTCACAGCCACCACCTGCCCCTCCAAAGGTACAGTGAGCTTATCCCCCAGTCCTCTGTCACCCACTGCAGTGTCACCCATCTTTGGTGTCTTCACACTGATCTGTGAGAAGTTGGTGTATAAGGTGAGAGTTGAAGCATTGGAGCACACTGGGGCAGTATAGAGATGTGTTAATTGAGTCACATTGAGAACTGGATTCTTTGGGGAGGGGGAGCTGGCTGTATTGTGTACTGAGGCTCAAAGCAATTTGTGTTTTAGGTAAACTGGCTGCTATTGGCTGGTGGCTGTAGGCTGGTGTGGATGGGGAGGAAGGTAGCTGCTTTTTAAGCAGGTGGCTGTATTGTGACTGTGAGGTTGGGGGAGGGTGGTTGTATTAGCCAGGTGGCTGAGCTAGCTTGTTTCAGTTTGGGCCACTCCCCAGTAGGAACTGGCTGCTTAAATGAGGTGGCTTAGTCTATCCACAGTATCCTAGGTAGGCAAACGGTGTCTGTGTAACACAAGCTGTGGCCACAGGGAGTCAGTTAGTCGTTTTGGTCGCTGTTCTCCTGTGCCACTGTAGAAGTACATCTCTGAGAGGGCTCTGCTCGTGTTGCATATGACAAACCTCGTTGTTATTGTCGTGTTTCCCTGTGTGGTCATCTTGAATGGACAGCCCAGCCCTGGTAAGTCCCATGTACACTAGTGTGACTATAGAAACACAGTGCAAGGCAACATTGTTGTATGTATGTATGTCAGTGACATGGTGATGACTGTAAAGTGCATGTGTAATAGCTATGGTGGGTGGGTGCATTCTTCCTTTGGATGCACCACATACACGTGAGCGCACTCACGCACATACTCACCTCATATGGTGATGTGCTCCTCTATCTGCCCTTGTGACACTGTACATGTAGCTACACGTGCGGGTTGGGGTGGTTGAGGTTGTGTGGTGTGTGTAGATGTTGTCTCTTATTCTGCCACGGGAGTCAGAAGCAAGTCGGTGTTGTGTTTATCCCTCCTGTAGCGGGAGCAGTGTGGGCCTTGTTGACTTATACCATCACCTGGCTGAAGTTGGTGTCCTACATGCAAGTTAACTACTGGTGCAGGAAGGGACAGGAGGATGTGAAGAAACTGCGTGAGTAGTGGCACATGCACATCAGGTACAATCATGCTATGCACACACGCGCACGCACGCACACTCAAACCACACACACACACACCAAGGGTTGTGTCATGTATGTGCTAGTCCTCCTGTCTCTTCCCCTCCAGTCCAAGAGAAAGAGGAGTTGAAAAGGGAGCGAGTGTGGTACCCAAACAACCTAAGACTACGAGGTTGGGTCCCCATGCAGTGTTCAGCAGCCTCATGGCATGAACAGATTTGTTATCAAACAGGAGACCATTTGTTGTAGGACTATGCCACTTTGTATGTATGTCATGTTCTATTGTGTGCAAACTCCTATACACACACACACACACACACACACACACACACACACACACACACACACACACACACACACACACACACACACACACACACACACACACACACACACACACACACACACACACACACACACACACACACACACACACACACACACACACACACACACACACACACACACACCTGCATGCAGCCACACACTGTCTCTCCCATTCAGTGCCTATTTCTCTCTTCAATCACTTTACACTTGTTCATCTCTTGTGTGCTAGACCTGTTGTACTTTCTGATGGCACCAACACTGTGCTATGAACTCAACTACCCAAGACGGCCCAACATTCGAAAGGTCTTTCTCCTGAGGCGATTGGTTGAGTCGGTCTTCCTGATGTACGTCTTAATGTTCTTCTATCAGCAGGTGGGTACAGAGTGTGTGTGTGGGGGGGTACAGTGCGTGGAGGGTACAGTGCGTGTGGGGGGTACAGTGTGTGGGGTACAGTGTGTGGGGGGTACAGTGTGTGAGGGAATACAGTGTGGGGGGGTACAGTGCGTGGAGGGTACAGTGCGTGTGGGAGATACAGTGTGTGGGGGGTACAGTGTGTGGGGGTACAGTGTGTGGGGGTACAGTGTGTGGGGGGTACAGTGTGTGGGGGGTACAGTGTGTGGGGGGTACAGTGTGTGGGGGTACAGTGTGTGGGGGTACAGTGTGTGGGGGGTACAGTGTGTGGGGGTACAGTGTGTGGGGGTACAGTGCGTGGAGGGTACAGTGTGTGGAGGGTACAGTGTGTGGTGGGTACAGTGTGGTGTGTGCGTGCATGTAGAAAAAGGAGTTTTATTTCATTTGGGAAGGACGCTTACCAGGAGGATGTCTGTCTAGGCACCCAATACATGAACATACCCAATACATGAACATATGCCGAACACGAACAGTAATCAGTTTTAGTAGTCAGTTATATGTTCAGTTCCCAAGCCCTGACCAGTCTAGTGACAGTTGTGATGGAGGGGTGCTGTGAACACAAAAATGCCATGACATGGACTGGAACCCTCACTATCCCATATGGCTTTGCTTTTCCATTTTGTACCTGTCCAGCCTCCCCTCCACCCTCCTTCCTCCCTCCCTCCCCTCCCCTCTCCTCCCCCCTCCCTTCTCATCCCCCCTGTCCTCCCCCCTCCCCTCCCCATCTCTTCTCATCCCCCCTGTCCTCCCCCTCCCCCCTCCTCTCCCCCTCCCTTCTCACCCCCTCCCCTTCCCCTCCCCCCTCCCCCTCCCCCATGTGTAATGTCCTATGTCTGTGCATATTCTGAGCTGATGAGGTAGTGTGAGGTGATGTGTGGAGTATTTGACACAGGTGTGGCTAAATGTTGACTGTCACTATTACTGCTCAGTGGATTATGCCCATTGTCAAGAGCTCGGTGAAGCCTTTTGAAGAGATGGACTATGGCAAGATGGTTGAGAGGATAATGGCTCTAGCAGTGAGTGGCTGTGTACAATTGTAGGTTCAGCCATGCATTTGGGACACTGCTATTTACAGGATTGTTTCTCCTTTATTTTCTGTGTGTGTGTGTGTGTGTGTGTGTGTGTGTGTGTGTGTGTGTGTGTGTGTGTGTGTGTGTGTGTGTGTGTGTGTGTGTGTGTGTGTGTGTGTGTGTGTGTGTGTGTGTGTGTGTGTGTGTGTGTGTGTGTGTGTGTGTTGTAGGTGCCCAACCATCTGTTGTGGCTGCTCTTCTTCTACTGGTTCTTCCACTCTGTCCTGAATGTGGTGGCAGAGGTGTTGAAGTTTGGAGACAGAGAGTTCTACAAGGACTTTTGGTGAGCCCAGTGTACATGTGTATGCACGTGTGCGTGACTGTGTGATGCTGCACCTTGCTTGCTAATATGATACACACCTTTTTGACCAGTATGGGTATCCAGAATTGCTTGCACAATTTATACGGATTCATTTGCATACTTACAGTATAATTATAAGATCCAGTGTAGACATGATTGCAATCTAGGGATTTTCTATGAGATACTATTAGAGCATTCGCCTTTGACAGGCTTACCGCTATGGTGAGTTACACACACAAGCAAGTTGGGCCCAGCCAGTTTTGAAGTATCTGCGCTGGTAGCAATGAAGGGTAGCTGCTATAGCTTCAGTGAGTTTAAATTTGATTGTTGGACATCAGCAAATAAATCCCCTGATAGCTGGAAGTCAAAGGGAGCAATAATTAAGATGGCCATCAGCCGCAAAAAAAAGCCCTGGAAATTGAAGGATATCTCCCCAAGAACAGTAAGACGGGAAATTTAAACCCATCAAGGACACTTCCTGATCTGTACTTCATAATCCCTAAGAGTTTGATGGCACCCTGTGCGTAGCTTTTGCTAGAAACGCAAACAAACTGAATTATATAATTATGTAGTTATACAGTTCATAAGTATATTTATGTATAACACCATGCTGTTGACTCGGTGCCTGGTAGCAAGTGTGGACAACCAACCCTGTACATGGAAGTGATCTGTGCGTGCATGCGTGCGTGCGAGCGTGCGTGCGTGTGTCTGTGTGTGTGTGTTTGTGTGTGAGTGGTGCATACAATCACAATCGGTTGTGGACCACCCCTTCATTCACATGTGTCATTGATTGTTCGAATGTTGCATGTCATTGTTCAGGAACTCGACTAGTATCAGCAAGTTTTGGTCCACCTGGAACATCCCAGTACACCGCTGGGCCACAAGGTGTGTGTGTGTGGTGGGTGGATGTACATGCATGTATGTAGGTGTGTTTGAGGTTGGTGAGCGTGTGTTGTCATGCTTCCATTGGGGAGGTGTGCAATTCGTGTTTGTGTGTGTACTATATGTTTTGTGTGAGTAGATGTGCCGTAGTGCTACATCAAGTAACCTATATAGAACATTGACATATGACCTTCTTAGAATATGAAAAGACAAAATGGGGTACGAGCAGCCTATGCCACTTTTCTCTTACGTGTACTCCAGGTTGGCTTTGGGTGTGCTGCTGTCTTCAGTACATCAAAAGAAGCCTATTTATGGCCTTCAATTGTTCCTTGCCGCCGCTGTTAGGCTAGTTTTGCCGAAGCACTCTAATGCATTAAGATAGGAGTAGCCATTTTATCAGACACTTTCCTAAATAGACATCAGAGTGTGACGTCTGATACATGGACAAATGTTTCCATTGTGTAATCTTCACCAAGATTGCAGTATTGATCTCAATTGACTGGAGCCAAAGGATAGAAAACAACAGCCAAGCAGTTTAGCTAATAGCAACAATCAGCGCAGATTTGTGGACAGCACAGATTTCTGGGCAGCACACAAATACTTGTTTGTTTGTTTGTTTGTGTACTCCTTGTAGGCATGTTTACAAGCCTCTGATGAGAGCGGGCTATGGCCGACTGACTGCTGCAGTCGCAGTGTTTAGCATCTCTGCCTTCTTCCATGAGCTGGTCATCAGTATTGCCCTCCACACATTGAAACTGTGGGCCTTCTCAGCTATGCTGATGCAGGTATGGTAGATGCATGGTGGCAGTTCATATAGGTGTGCATGTGTGGGGGTGGGGTTGTGTGGATGTATGTGTGTGTGTGTGTTTGCGTGTGAATGTGCAGCGTTACCATTCAGTTTGAGTAGCAAAGAGATGTGTTACTGTATACCACCTCAAGCGTGTTGCATGACCAATATCTACCTGAGGCTTGAGGTAGCTATGCTATGGTAACGTGCTGTATTTGAGTGGTACAGTGAAGTCTGTCTAAGACAGCCACCTGTAAGCCAGTTATAATTGGCCTTTATGGAGAGGTGGCTGCATTACAGAAGTAGGCTGCATGTTTTAATGCTATGTAGGTTAGCACTGTTTGGGGTCAGAGAGGCTGGCTGTTTTAGAGATGGTGTAGTGGGGTCACCCTTTAACTATGTATGGCTATTCACTGGTGCAGTTGTTGGATGTATGTATATTACATTGCACCTGCATTAGTTTGTGCTATTATTATTGTTTCATTTCTTCCATATAAGATACCGCTGGCCATTCTGACCTCATTCCCAATCACCCAAGGACAGATTGGAAACTGCATCGTTTGGTTGTCCATTGTGCTGGGCCAGCCTATTGCCATCATCATGTACATGCATGACTATTACTACAAGCACATAGCCCCACAAGCGGACATCCAGGCAGCAATGGGAGCAGCCACTGCTTAGGATACCCATACATGCATGAGTGGTGCGTAGGACCACCCATAACTGCATAACATGGATTGTTTGCTGTTGGTCATTCATCTCAAATATTGCATTATTGTGTAAATCTTGTCTGTTGTACATGTCCATAAGGAGTATATAGGTTTGTAGCTATAGTATAATGCATGCTTACTCATGTGGTACATGCCCGCCATATTGGATGTGATGAGCATTTATTCCATGTATTAAAGCTAATAATTATAGTAATAGCTATAGATATATTATACATCAAGTGAACAGCAATGAATTTTGAGCAAATAATGCATACAGGGTATATTATAGCCTCTTTACTGCAGCTGTGCACCTGGTTTTCTGTTCCGTATACAGGAATGTATATATGTACACACACACAACACTAATAAGGTGTTGCTTGACCCTTTGGTCATACAACACCTGAATATTGCTGCATTCCATTGCATACAACCACCCACCCATGCACCAGCCATATGTATAGGTTAAACCCTAGCTTCTTAGGTGTTACAGGATATCACCGAGGTAGTCAATCATATCGCCCGAGGGCCGAAGGCCCGAGGGTGATATGAATTGACTACCGAGGTGATATCCTGTAACACCGGAAGAAGCTAGGGTTTAACCTATTTGTAGCCTATCCCATGTCACAACATTCGCACGATGATTCGGGCCCGGATTTCGAAGAAGAAAAGAATCTACAGCTTTCCAGAACAGCCGACGACACGCTTCGCCCCTCCAGTGTCGCCAGGCAAGATGTCTGAGATTTGTAATGGCTACGTTCCGCCGGCCACAGTGAGAGCGACCAACCGAGCAGTTCGCGCTCTGGACGAGTGGCGGGAAGAACGTAACGAGCGCCGCAGCGAAAGGTACCCTCAGGCCTCCTTGAGCGCCCTGCTGCTGAATCTGTGGCTTGCTCGTTTTGTAGTGGAGGCTAGGAGAGTAGACGGAGATCCATATCCTACCACAATCGCCAATTGTCTGGGCTTTCGCCAAGAATTGCGATCGACATTGCCCAACTTCATGGACCGAGAAGGAGCCCTGGAAATTCGATATCACTATCTAACTGACATACATATTGCACCGTGTACTCAGCATTCACATGAAACAGCAGGCTACATGCCACTGCAGACAGTAACACATATCGACGCATCCACACACACACACACATGCACACACACACACACACACACACACAAGCATATAATAGAGAATGTTGTTTCAATTAGTGGGGTGACAGTTGTTCAGTGACCACATCCTGGGTGTTATTCTTCATAACACCTAGGTGTTATGAAGAATAACACCCAGGATGTGGTTGGATACAGGATATCTCAACTAGACAGACCCTTTGATCTTAAGCCTAACCAGGCTACAAGCAGCCCTTACATACTGTAGGCCTGCAGCCTTGCTGTGCTGTCTGATATCAAAGAGTCTGTGGTTGATTGATGTTACTGGGTTTGCTGTTGACACCTTCAGAAATAGCTGTCTTGCACTGTTTATCAACCTAAGCTATACGTACACCTGATTAATCAGAAATTCCTTTGCTGCTCATTTCCCAATATTACAGTGTTGGAGCAATTCAAAGAAGGCACTAGCTACCCATGCAAAGGTTCATTTATCACAGTTTGTAGCAGTTGGTCCACTGCTGAGGATTGGTTGACAGAGATTAATCACTGGGAATATTACACCAACCAGCCTTCTACACCAATGGTGTCTCAGGAGGCTGGGGGGCATCACGCCCTATTAATGGCAACCAGTGATCACAGTCTTCCCCCGCTAGTCATCCTACAAAGATGGTAGAGCCACAGACAGCTGTTTCACCCTAGTTGGGGCTCATCAGTGTGGCGTACTGATGGATGGTAGGGTGACTAGCTACTCTTGTGTCCACCACTAGTGAAACACTTGTGGTTTCGACAAGAGCGAATACTAATGGGGGAAGGCTGCAAGTCATTTACAAAAGCGTGACTTGGCGCAAGGTTGTTCGGAGGACAGTTACAAGCTGTCTGTGGCTCTACCATCTTTGTAGGATGACTAGCGGGGGAAGACTGTGATCACTGGTTGCCATTAATAGGGCGTGATGCCCCCCAGCCTCCTGAGACACCATTGGTGTAGAAGGCTGGTTGGTGTAATATTCCCAGTGATTAATCTCTGCTCATTTATCACGTTTTGACAGCTGACGGCAAGCTAGCTGCCTACTTCAATGGGTGACATAAAATAGGCTTAATTAATACAGTACTTGGCTATAATTGTTACCAGATATAGGTGTTGAATGATATATACTGAGATGCACATTTGTGATGAAGTAGACAATGCAGTAGAATTCATGATAACATTAATTTCAGCTAGCATGGCAAATGTAAACATTGCACTGAGCAAAACACATTATAAATTGGAACAACTCTAAGATGGTCTACTGTGTTAGGCAGCCAGCTCTCCAAAACAGCCATGCAGCCTCTGTACGTGGCCCGAATAGCATTAAAGCATTGCAATCTACCTCTGTAGCAACCACCAATTCATAAAGGGTCGATTAGAACTGGCCCAAAGGTGGCTGGCTTTTACTGTACAAGCAAATCTTTCCAATAAGTTTAATAAGAATTACGAGAGATAAATACCCCATGGCCACCTATAGCTTGCAGATACCTGTAGCTATAGATGAATCATCAAAACCCCTATAGCTGCTAATCACAAAGGAGAGGATATGCATGTTTGTTTTCCTTCAAATTCGAGACCAAAATGCTAGGGGATACATAATGTGCATGGTGCATGTGACCCAGCCCTTCCCTTGGCTACACAATGCCACTAGAGGACCTTCTTACCACTGCATGTATATGGCTTGTCTTCCAGACCATAATCATGTAGGCACCCTACATGTCTTCAATGATTAACGCAAATTGTTCAACTCCAATTAAATTAATTCAAATTCAATAGCAAGTGGAACATAGTTCTGTTACTTGTACAGCATTCACATGGTCTCACAGTTTACACATGCACATGGTCTCACAGTGTTAATTCAGATACCACCTAGCTAAGGTTCACGCTCTGCCTCAATCCAATTCTTGCGTAGCTTGATTTTGCCTGAAATGATGTCAACTCCAACTAAAGCCATTGCCTTTGCCATAAGCAGTGTTGTCTGGTGTGCCGATGGCATGTTTGTGAGTGTAGTGAACTCCTCTGTGTGGCAGGGATGGGGGCCAATAATGTACAACGGCTGAATACTGGGTATAACATGGGACACATTCCCCATGTCAGTTGATCCTCCCAGCTTCCCGGAAGCAGCTGCGGTCATGCTGCTGTACCCCAGTGACCGACAGTGCTTGACAAAAGACGCTACCAGCTCCTGGTCACTGATGAGGTCATTAAACTGAGGATCAGGTTCTAGTATCTCCAGCATGCAACCGTTAGCCTCAGCTGCAGCCTCAAAGCAGGCCTTCACCTTGGTGTACAGGACATCCATATCTTCCACAGTTAGGGTACGAATGAAGTACTCCATCTGTGCCTTTGCCGGAGTGACATTGGGAATTGTGCCTCCATCTGTGAGTATCCCATGGATCCTCCAAGTCGGCTTGATCTGTTGCCGCAGTGCTGATATGGAGTGGTAGGCCATCACCGCTGCATCAAGGGCATTCACTCCAGTCCATGGTTCCTTTGCAGCATGAGCCTCCTTGCCAAAATATGTTACTCGAAGAGACTTCAACACCAGACTTATAGGTGCCACATCATCATAGTTATCAGGATGCACCATCATGGCAAAGTCTACATCCTTGAAGTATCCCGCGTCTATCATGTACACCTTTCCACCGCCTCCCTCTTCTGCTGGAGTGCCCAGGACAGTCACAGTCCCAGGGAGGGAGAAACGCTCCAGAGCACTTTTCAGACCAATACCAGCTGCGAACCCCGCCTCTGCTATCAGGTTGTGGCCGCATGCGTGTCCAATCTCTGGAAGAGCGTCAAACTCGCACAGGAAGGCAACATTGGGATGGCCTGATCCGTAGGTGGCTCGAAATGCTGTTCTCAGCTGTGGCACAGTCTTGTCCAGCGGATACTGCACGGTAAAACCTTCTCCTTTCAAAGCACTGGCTAAAATAGCAGATGATTTGTACTCTTCGAAACCCAGCTCGGGGTTCTTCCAAATCTCACCACCTGTGGACACAAGCAGGTCCGCTTTATCGTCGATGGCTTCACAAGCAGCAGAAACATAGTCATAGACGGTACCCATTGCTATGGAAATGACCTCCTGTTGGATCGCCCTAGCCTCGCGCGCTTTCTCGCCAATGGCGTCACAAGCAGCAGCTGCAGGGGACTAGTGACAGGCAGCTATACTCGCCCAAGGATAGCCTTAGCCCCGTCCGCACCCGGCAGGCATTCTAATGAACATGCATCTCCTCCATGCAGTTGGTCCGGTCGGTCCGGTTTAAGGCTGTCTCTATAAGCGCATGTATAAGAATGAATGCGATTAGTCTCGCGCGGACGTCCCTGCGGTATATAGTTTGCCTTGCGCTGCATGGTCCGGTCGGTCCGGTTTCAACCGGGCCACTCAAGCTATATAGTAGTCTCGTTCCCAGACCCACCTCCGCCGTTCCGCCAATTTTATTTAGATAGGGGGGCGGAGGAAGGAACCTTCCTCCGCCCCCTTATCAAAATAAAATTGGCGGAACGGCGGAGGTGGGTCTGGGAACGAGACTAGCTATATAGCTGCTCAGCACATGGCATGGGGGGTTCCGACGTCACACGTAGATGCACTTCCGCACATGGCAGGCAGAATACTAAATGGATCAATGCATGACGAGGTACATGTGAATGTCTACCCGTATGTTGTAGCCGTGCAATTAATGGTTAATCTTGTACGCCGTTCTGCGCACACGCTGAGCGACGAAGGAAGTCGAGATCAGACCACGTATTATAATTGCTTCTGTAGTATAACTACTAGTCTCAAGGGCGGATCCAGTGGTGTTTCCAAGCAAGGTTTCCAGAAACTGGTCAGATCACCTCTGGCTAGTATTTGCATGTATCATGCAGTCTTATATTGTCTTTGCTTCCTTATAGCTATACCTTTATGTGTTGGAAACCAGTCATAAAAGTTTCTCGATCCGCCCTAGAGTCTGACTTGGGGAGACATGTTAGCTAGCCTATAGCGATGGCTATACTTTCGAAGGTACATGGTATATCTTGAAACGAGTAACCCAGAAATAATACAGGCAATGCATGCATGCTGTCAAGGAAGGAGTGAGATTGGCAATTCACTTGTGAATGGTCTAACGTGATATGATAAAACGGCGGATTGGACAGGAATGCAACTGGCATGAGACAATAAAATATATATAAGAACAGTTTACTCTGTAGCCTACGTAGTTCAGCTATTATAGTATAAAGGATGGAACAGCATTCAGGGTGATAACTGCATGCGAGTAGCATTGACCTACCGATGCTCAAGCCAGGCGTTCCCCTGCCTGCGTGCAAGATCCCCCAGTATATTTAGGAGGTGCATTTGTACAAGACTACCATGTAGATACTAGAGCTGTATTTTAGCATATTTTATGAATCAGTTGGTATTCACGAAAGTAATGTCTTGCAAATGGATTTAATACTTTGTACATCCAGCATGATTCAAAATATTGCATTTAGAACTAGTTTTTATATAACCAGCCTGAGGAAGCAATTTGCAAAGTATAGCTTCTGAATACTTCAGGATCAATTACAATAAATATTGCTGTCTTTCTGCGCATGTAGCTACGTAGCTACTTTGCTAAATGTTTATACAGCATCTACCTGCTCATTGGGAAATTTACAGTCTTTCGCTGCTCTCAAGCTCATCTGCTGAGCATCATGATTTGGAGATACTGACTTAATCTGTTCTTTCACCAAGCTTTTCGCTTCATCTTTAAGATAAAATAGCTAGCTATATACTCAACATATATTTGCTACATAGCTAGTTATTACATATGTCAATATCAAATATTTCAAGTGCCTCGTGCTAGGCACACTAGGGAAACTGCCCCATGCAGCACTAAAACACACACACACATTTACTTCATTTTTGTGCTGTAACGCAGTTTAACTGAATTCAATTTGACAATATGGGAGTGACAGTTAAACTGGCCAACAGCATTATTCGATTTTCTAGATAACGCTTTGCTCGACTCACAATTACGTCATTCTCAATCACGCTATGAATTAGTCTCGTCCCCAGCCCCACTTCCGCAAAAATGGCTGCCGCCCGATTTTTGCGGAAGTGGGGCTGGGGACGAGACTAGCTATGAATCTACTTAAGCGGCCATTTTCAGCCGTTAAAATGGATGCTAAAGTTAATGAGCACATTTGCAAAGCGGTTGACTCTAACAGCGAAAATTTGAAGGAAATTGGCTATGAGATATGGAGGAATCCTGAACTCAACTTTGAGGAGCACAAATCGTGTTGTTTGCTTGCTGAGGCACTGAAATGCCATGGTTTTGCGGTAGAAAGGAGCATTGGTGGAATGGCCACTGCATACAGTGCTACCTACGGGTCTGGGGTACCTCACGTGGCTATTCTATGTGAATACGATGCCTTACCCGAGATAGGTCATGCGTGTGGGCATAACCTCATCGCAGAGGCAGGTTTGTCGGCTGCCGTAGCCCTCAAATCTGCAATGCAGCACTACTCGTTGCCAGGGAGGCTGACCGTGTTTGGAACCCCAGCCGAAGAGGGTGGTGGCGGGAAAGTGATTCTACTTGAAAAGGGTTACTTTACAGATGTTGATGCAGTCATGATGGTGCACCCTTCTCCCTACAATGACCTCCTACCTATCATTCTGGCCGCCCAAGAATTAGAAGTCATCTTTCGAGGGAGAGAGGCACATGCGTCTGCCTTCCCATGGAAGGGTGTCAATGCCCTGGATGCGGCAGTGATGGCATACAACTCAATGTCTACCCTACGGCAGCAGATGAAGCCAAGATGGAGACTCCAGGTCATTATCACTCACGGTGGAGTAGATGTGTCTATCATACCAAGTGAGAGTCGCATGCGTGTGTGTGTTCGTGCACCTAACAAGCAAGAGTTTGACGACCTCCTATCCAAGGTGAATGCCTGCTTGCAAGCCTCAGCTGTAGCATCGGGTTGCCAGGTTGAAGTGAAGGAGACTGGCTTTAACTACAAGCACTTGACGAATAATACAGAGCTTGCTAAAGTGTTTGCAAAACATTGCACTTCTCTTGGGATAGCAATTGACAACCAGGTACACCATGGCGACCTTCTGATATCCTCTGACATTGGTGATGTTTCAGGAAGGGTACCTACCATCCATCCACTGTATTCGATTGGAGACACCTTCAACCACACAGTGCAGTTTACAGAGACTGCCAACACAGCAGAAGCACATCACATCACACAGGAGATGGGAAAGGCTATGGCTATGACTGCTGCAGAGTTACTTGTTGATAAAGAGCTCCTCCTTCGAATTGTTACTGAATTTCATGCCAATGTACAGTAAACCAGTGAACAACTCACATTTCATGCTATTATAGATGTCTTTTATTTGGGCTGTCTTTTACCATATTAGAATGAAAGGGATGTGGAGCTGATTGTGACATACGTTGGTGATGAGTTGTCTATTATTTGGAATTTGTCATGAATTCAAACACTACTTTTGATGTATTTTGGTGTTAAAGTGAAAACACCCGTGATAATTCTTGACAAGCTTGTCAATTTAGCTACCTTCTCTGGGTGCGCAGTGGAAGCATAAACACTCCAAACTGCATCACTTGAATTGCGTAGCTAAGACTGTCTGCTGCAGTAAATGTAGCCAAGTTAGTATAGCCGAGGTAATAGCATAGATGCATAGACAGTGGCTCAACATTATTCATTCTACCGGAAACCAGCGCCCCGCCCACTTCCAGCATGGCTGAACAGAGAGACACAGTCGTGAGAGGAATCGAAAAACAGGTAGACTTGCTAAGAGCAGTCAGCGATGATATTTGGAAGTTTGCAGAGATTGGATATCAAGAGCATCGCTCGTCCAAAGCGCTGGCCAATGCGCTTGAGAAGGTTGGCTTCGATGTGGAAAGAAAAGCAGCTGGTTTGGACACAGCGTTCCGAGCCACCTACGGATCAGGCCATCCCAATGTTGCCTTCCTGTGCGAGTTTGACGCTCTTCCAGAGATTGGACACGCATGCGGCCACAACCTGATAGCAGAGGCGGGGTTCGCAGCTGGTATTGGTCTGAAAAGTGCTCTGGAGCGTTTCTCCCTCCCTGGGACTGTGACTGTCCTGGGCACTCCAGCAGAAGAGGGAGGTGGTGGAAAGGTGCACATGATAGACGCGGGATACTTCAAGGATGTAGACTTTGCCATGATGGTGCACCCTGCCTTTACCAACGATGCAAGTCCCCTGGCACTGGCTGTGAAGAGAAGTGCAATCACGTTTCATGGCAAGGAAGCACACGCTGCCATGGCACCGTGGGAAGGCGTGAACGCCCTTGACGCAGCAGTGATGGCTTACAATTCCATATCCTCCATGCGGCAGCAGATAAAGCCTACCTGGAGGATCCACGGTGTCATCAACAATGGTGGCGTAAAGCCCAACATCATTCCAGGCAAAAGTGAGATGGAATACTACTTCCGAGCACCCACAGATGAAGAGGTAGCAGAGCTGTATGAGAAAGCCCTTAAGTCCTTCCATGCTGCGGCCAAAGCTACTGGCTGCACTGTTGAGATCAAAAGTACTGGAGTCGATTACGGCAACCTGGTGACCAACAAGACGATGGCTGACTTGTTTGTGAAGCAGTGCAGGTCCCTGGGCTGTGAGATGAGTGCTGCATCCCTCCACACAGGGTCCACAGACATGGGCAATGTCTCTCACGTTGTACCCTCCATCCATCCAATGTATACCATCGGGACGGCTGTGAACCACTCTGTTGAGTTCACCCAAGTTGCCAACACAGGGGAGGCCCACGCTTTGACCATCTCCATGGGCAAAGCCATGGCTCTCACTGCCCTGGAAGTGCTGACAGACAGCTCTCTGTTGCAGCAGATCAAGAAGGAGTTTGAGCAGGGAGCTTCCAGTGGGGAGTGAACCAAGGGACTCACTTTATCCAGCCACACTACACGTGCACAGTTGTGCTAAATAATTATAGCTAAATCCTTGTAGTTTTGTAATCATCAATATGTATGTGCAACATTTTCATCACCATGCAATACATAGAATAATCAAGGTTACTAGTACTGTTGATATATATATATCTGTTTAATCATATGATTGGTCTAACAATGATTGGAGATACTGCTGACTTCACTCTTGATGGTGGTCAGTACTTCTGGATTGAGGAGGATCTCCAGCCCAGTCAGTGCCATGGCGGTACCCATGTTCTGTGTGATGTGGTACGCCTCGGGAGTATTAGAGATAGCGGTAAACTCTGAAGTGTGGTTGTTCGCTGCTCCAATGCAATATTTGGGATGAATACTGGGAACAATGTGTGACACGTTACCCATATCAGTGGAGCCACACAGTGCACCTGTGGGGCTGTCAGGGTAGTTAACACCAAGACTTTTAACAGAGCTCACAAAGAGCTTTGCTACAGTGTGATTGGTACACAGGTTATCATACTGGGGGGCAGTCTCCTTCACGTCCACTGTGCAGCCTGTGGCCTGGGCTGCTGCATGGAAGCAGGCCTCCACCTTTGGCCTCAGTTCACTCAATTCCTCTCTTGTTGGAGCTCGAATGTAGTAACAGAGTTGTGCTACTCTCGGTATGATATTGGGTTTAGTACCTCCCTTGGTTACGATCCCATGCACCCGGTAGGACGGCTTCATCTGCTGTCTAAGGTTGGACACAGAGCTGTAGGCCAGCATTGCTGCATCAAGAGCATTGACTCCTTCCCAGGGGTAATCCGAGGCATGACACGCCCTCCCATGGTATGTCACCTCTAGTGTACAAATCGCTAAATATTGGTCAGGGAATGCATCACTGTATGCCGCTGGGTGGACCATCATAGCAACATCGACATCAGGGAAGCAATTTTCATTGATCATCACGGCCTTCCCCCCGCCTCCCTCCTCCGCCGGTGTGCCCACGACAGCCACACTACCTGGAATGTCTCCTGCCTCAATGGCGGCTTTAAGCCCTATCCCAGCAGTAAGGCCTGCCGCAGCAATCAGGTTATGTCCACACGCATGACCAATGTCAGGAAGGGCGTCATACTCACATATGAACGCTATAGTAGGTCTTCCGGTACCAAATGTCGCTACAAAAGCAGTTTCCAGCTGCTCTTTCAAGCGTTTAACGTCAAATCCTTCCTCTGTAAGGATGTCAGTTAGAGCTTTAGACGCCTTGTGTTCGTCATAACCTAGCTCAGGGTTGCTCCATATGAACTGACCTATTCTCTGCACCTCGGGATACTTGGATGCAATAGTGGACAATACTACTGGCTTCAAACCGGATGCAGCCATTTTGTTATCGTATGAGTTCGAAATCCAATTCAAATTTGCTCGCCTTGAAGTGGGAAAACTGAGAGAAAGAGCAAGTCTTTCCCGACTATAATTCGTGGTAACCGTGCGAGGGACGAAAAACATTATGGAGTCAGAGTTCGAAGAGTATGACAGTCTACCCAATGGCTGGGTATACCTCTTTCAGGTGAGTGGGGAAGCTGGGTTGGTGCGCGGTGCGGAATGAAACGACATCCGGACGTCTCTACCAGTCCTTCCGTGTGGAGGAGACTGAGCGTATGACCAAGAGGCACTGGGTTAGCTTTTTAGCATACGACGATGTAAATAACCGAGCCTTGTTGAGATACACGTTATCGCCGCACCTGTTTAACCCGCCAGACTGAGACTAGCTAGAAATCTGGAGCCCACACTTCAGTCCCGCCAATTTACCACTCCCTGACTCCCTCTCTGGCGTGGCTAAGAACTTAGCAGTGGGCGTGTGGTGAGCGTATCTTAACTTTCAATCTTCCAGTCGTTCCCCTGAGGATGGAAAGAGGGTAGTGAGGCATAAATATCAATGATTGACAGTTCCTTCAATTCAGTGTGTGTTAGTGCCTCTGCCCTTAGTGTATAATTATATGAAGTTATGGAGCAGTTCTGTACAACTCCTTGCAGTCAACCTGTAGCCATGTATGTAAAGTAGTGTACTAAAGGAACTGTGTTCAGGTACCATATGAGTGTATTCTGTGCCTGTGTCCATGTCCATGTGTTCTTCAATGTTCAGTTTAACTTCCTAGAAAGAGAGAACTGTACTACATATGTGCTACAGGATATGCCCATTGTTTTAGTTGTGTCCAGTATAGACACTCTGCTAAGCACTTACCTGGTCTATGACTGGGAGCAAGGGTACCGGCTCTAAGCATTGCTTGGAAGTCTTGGGGTACCAGAGTACGTATGTCTGTCTGTTGAGATCGGACAAGAGGGGTAAGGGTACTTGACAGACATCAATCAACCACTGTTTACAAGCTACCATGTGCAAAACACGGCCATCACATGTTCAGTGATGTTAATTCTGTAAAGGCATGTCCTCCGATCATGATTTGACAGGACCAGGTGGCGTCCTACTCTTGTGCACCAGACCCACCTGTGAGATTAGTGGCATCCTTGTTTGTAAACTACTAAATTGTAGGAAGTTTTCTGCGCATGTGCTCATGTTGAATAGTCACAACACACATAACTTGTGTCTGTGTTGTTCATTTTGTGTGTTTTGTAGCAAATGAGAATGAAGGCAAAGAGTAATGTTGGTCCAATGACTGTGGCTCGGTTGCCAATCAACCAGGGGAGGAATCGCTACAGGGACGTGTTGCCAGGTAGGGAGTGGAAGAGAGGAAGGTACTTTGTGGAGGAGGAGGGAGAAGGGAAGGGAAAAGGATGGTATGGGGAGGTAGAGAGGGGGTGGAAAGGCCTGGCTGAAGGCACTGCTGTTTGCGGGCTAGTCGGTTGAATTGTGCTTGTGTTTTGCTTGGTATGTGCCATGCGTATTCTGGAATGGTGAGTATTGCTGACTGCCAGGAAGGCAGGGCCCGAAGTTTTGCTAACGTTGCAGTTTGCAGTCAGTGCTGCGTTTGTGCATTCCACAAGCTGCCTTGGCCCCCGTTGCTGCTTTGAGTACCTTTAGTATGTAACATACACTCTTTCCTTGTATTCAACTTATTTCATTCACATGGCCTCTCTCTGCTCGATTCATTCATGTGCGGTTCCATGTATTGAGGTGTGTGTGGTAACAGAATTAGAGGTTAGAATAGGAGTTACATGCATTTGTATTCCGTCAACAATATGAGAGAGGTTCACATAACCTTTATGTATGGCAGGGTGGGGGCCTTGGCTGTGGGTCTAAGAGTGTGGAGAAAGCTGTACATGTGTAAGTACATTAGCACAGAATCTGTGAATACGTGGCTCACAGGGAAGTTGTAGGGGTGTGTCATGTTCACACGGGATGCAGTGCGTTACAGTGTGCACTTGAATGAAGCACGTGTAACAGGTGCAGCTAAGGTATGCGTGTACCTTGTGGTAAAAGGTTTAACTCAGAGAGGTATTCAGAGTATCTCTTATCTCATTTGCTGCATTGCACAGTTTTTATTCTTTGCCCTTGATTTTTCTCCCTCTCCGTCTACCCCTCCTCCCCCCCCCCCCTCCCCGTTGTGGCTTTAGTGGATGAGACACGTGTACAGCTGGAGGACAGTGAAAATGACTACATCAATGCCAACCACGTTACGGTAAGGAGGTCCCTCTCTGAATTAGTGTCAAATTACCACATCCCCCTTGTTACATGTTAGTTTCCCACACACCGTGGACTATTTATGGAAATGCTCTGAATGCAATGAACGAAGCATTCCAGTGCTCTGTCTGGTCTCATCCCAAAGTGTACAGTGCACTTTGCGGTCCCTCTCATGCTCTTTAGCACTTAATGACTTCCATTCCTGTGGCCTTACTGTTAATGTTTTAAGCAGCATAAGTAGTTGCATTGCACCTTATCATAGTGAAACAGTTGCCCAGGCCTTCTGGATTGACCATGTGCGGCTGAATTCTTTGAGGCACAATCATTGTATACTCCATGTATCAGACACGAGAAGGTTGATTCCAGACTGTGTGTCACTGTACACTAGCCACCATAATATATTGTGTGTAATGCATGTACATACGTATGTGTGCGTAATCTTGTAGGCCAACCACATGGGTCTGTTGTGTGTAGTGACACTGCTGTGTGTGTGTGGTGCTTGCTTACAGGTGACAGACGTTGAAAAGAAGTACATCCTGACTCAGGTGAGCCTTGAATGTAGACTGTCCTGACAAGTTGTGAGTGGCATATTACTGTACATAAGAAGGAACTGATAGAATCTTTAAATTCAGGAAAGTCATTAGTGTTTCCAGTCCTAATTGGTGTTAGCACTTATATTTCTACTCCCAGTTCGCATATTGTCATCCTTTTAGCTATTCCACACATTTGTCAAGTCCCCACTTATCTCAGCGGCAATCTGGTCAGGCTGCCTGTAAGAGTGCTGTGGTAGATAAGAACTGATTCACTCAGGTACTAAATGAGACAAAGAGGAAGACCTTCAGTGTATGCACACCTGCATGGAGTGGCATTGTGCTCTTCCTATTCAAAGGATGAGGAGTTCCGTTAGATGTGATCCAATCCTTTTTGGTGGAAGTTAGAGGTTTGCATGGATACTTCAACCACAAAGGGATCTTTGTCGGCTTCGGCTCACAGGCACCTACCTGGTAGAAACCCCCCAGTTATCAGTGATCGTCTTTAGTTGGGTGTTTTGCACCTGATAGTCTTCACCCATCAGTGTCATGCGGCCTGGCCAGGTGGGAAGGATCCTGGCCAATATACTCATATTTCACAACAGAGGCTGCTATGCTTGTGTTATGTGTCGCACCTGTGGCTTCTATTACTTGTCATACCTCATGTTTGTTGTGATCACACTGAAGCCACTAGGAAGAGGCTCTTTCCTACTGCTTCAGCTAATTACGTAGTCTTGTATTGTTGTGGTTTGCAGGGGGGGGGGGGGGGGGCATAACTGCAATTTTGTTCCGATCATCCATGTATGTACACTTCATGGTGTGTGGTCAGGTTGGTACGTATGCCCATAACATGTACCACTGTACCTCTCCTCTATAGGGCCCACTTCGTCAGACTTCTGCCCACTTTTGGCAGATGGTGTGGGAGCAGAACACGTATGGCATTGTGATGCTGAACAAGATTATTGAGAAGGGCATGGTGAGGTCCTGGTTCATGGTCTTGTTGAGTGCTTGTGCGTAGTTTGTTGTATGTCACTGCCTGAAGTGCGTTGTCCTCTTTGCAGCTCAAGTGTGAGCCGTACTGGCCTGCCACTGAGTCAAGAAGCCCAATGGATCACGAACAATTCAAGGTCACACTCAAAGCAGTCGACAAGAAGTTTGCGTACACCATCTGTAAACTGGAGCTGACTAACTCGGAGGTATGTACAGTGGCACCAAGTGGTGCTTGTGGGGGAAACAGCAGCTATGCATCTATGTAGATGAACTGTGACTGTTACTAAGCATTCTGTTTACTATATGTGGCAGTCGAGGTTAGAAATCAAAAATTAGGTCACACCACTGAAAATGCGATTTTTGCATTAATATGTAGAATGGCTCTTTAGCTAGCTGTGTACCAAGCGCTAGAGCTGAATTCATCTCCGCAAAGGAGATATGGCCTGTAGAAGATCATTACGTGGCACAATATTCGACATTTTGAATATTAATGAGGGCAAAAAATGGCCGCCTAGAAAATTGACCGGTATGTATTTTGTCAAATTTCAAGCATTTGCTCCACTGCATCCACAGTTACAATGCTGCTCCATCCCATTCTATGCCTTCCTCTTTTGTTGCTTAGCTTACTGAGCTCAATATGCTTCTCTCCAGTGCCAGCGATAGGCCATAAGCCGATCTTGACTTCTCCACGAAGAAATTCTTCAGTCGGTAACGTTTTCTTATTTGCGGCGAACTGACACCAAGTCACTGAGGTTCTGTGTTGTACTAATAACCACTTTAGTAGTGCAAGGAGTGCTGCAAACGGTTTCCGTAGCCATAAACTCGCTGATATACTCTACCAACATGACTGCAAATTCGAAGCTTGTTCTCTGCGGTGCAAGCTCGTACGACTTTCAAATAAACACTGATAGATAGCCAAAAGAGCCCCAAACACGTTCGTATCAGCCAATCATAGGTACAGTGCACCATTCCCGCTGCATTTGCTCACGAATGTTTCGATGCCATTTTCTGAAAACTTACACATTGCATAAGTTTGATTTCTATACTCGACTGCCACATGCAGCAGTGCATGTTGGTGACTGTACATTGGTACACACACCACATATGTATGCACGCACATACACACACGCATGTGTACATATACACACACGCATATATGTCTATACACATGAGTGCACAACACACACAGACTCACACACACACACACACACACACACACACACACACACACACACACACACACACACACACACACACACATACACACACACTACACACTACACAATACACAACTATACTGATCCATTTCACTGCACTACTGTATTATTTACTGTGGGATCTCCAACCCCTTCCCCCAGACCGATGAGACAAGGGAAGTGATACACTTCCAGTACACGGACTGGCCTGATTTTGGTGTGCCTGAGACAGCCGATCTATTCCTCACCTTCCTCCAGGAGGTGAGGGAGAGTGGTGCCCTGGGCCATGACGTTGGACCTTGCATTGTTCACTGCAGGTGAGACAAAATGGCTGCCCTGTACTAGATCTGCTGTGGTGTCAACACTCTGGTTGTGTCATACCCTGCAGTGCCGGTATAGGGAGATCAGGGACCTTTTGTCTTGTGGACGTCATTCTAGCAAGGGTGAGAATGTGGTTATGGTGGGTATGTATGTACGTAGTTCCATCTGTGGACAGAAACCCTAAGCTGTTTTAAGGGACTCAGAACCTTTCTTGCTCCTTTAAGAAACTTTCTTGTGCCTCCACCCCTACAGTATACAGTATGTAGCAGTGCACCCTATTTAAATTCTCTAAGTGTGATTCTGCTGTAGGCTGTGATGTGCATACTGCAGTCTTTAATGTGCATTTCCTGCTTGTCTGGCATGGTGTCCAGATTGAGAAGACTGGAGATGCTGATTCTGTGGACATCCAGGGAACCCTACTGGAAATGAGGAAGCAGCGTTATGGGCTCATCCAAACTCCGGAGCAGCTACGCTTTTCCTACATTGCCATCTTGGAGGGTGCATCAGCCATTTTGGGTACTGCAGACCCTCAGAATGGGGTGATTGCTCACAAGGACTCTGAAGAGGAAGGCGAAGGGGTTGAGCAGGAGCTGGTGGAGGAGGAGGAAGAGGAGAAGGAAGAGAGTGGAAGCAGCCAGCAGGACTGGCGAGTGCGGAAACAGCCTAGTGGGGAATCCCCTGCCAAGAAGGTGCGTTTCAACAATGATGAGTCGAATAGTGATGAACTTAGTCCTTCAGAGGATGAAGCTTTAGTGGAGGAAGAGGAGGAGGAGGAGGAAGGTGAAGATGATGCTCCTCCACCCCTCCCTCCACGCCCTCCCTCGTTGGAGAAGGAAATGGACCACCTAAGTCAAAGCGATCCCTCAGGACACAGGAACATCTACTCAGACAAGTTCCTTGAAGACCAGCCTCCCCCGCCTCCAGCCCATCAGTCTGTGCTTCCCTCCATTCCTCCAAGGAAGTTCTCTGGCAATCAGGAGTCTTTTTTAGGGGAAGCACCCACCCAGCAAATCGGAAGAGAAAAGTAAGTCCCTGAGGCATAAGCAAATAATTTGTGTTGTATTGCACATTATTGTTAGGAAATACTCCTTCAGTTTTAGACAAATGCCCCCTAATGTGTTTTGAATACAAGGAGGTGTTGGAAGAGTAACAAGATCAAGCTGAAATCTTGTTTACATTTGTTCCACCTGATTTCTTGCATCTTTAATGGTCACTGCAATATCTAAGAGATACAGGGTATAGTTTCTAGTTTGGTTTGAATGCAAATGCCTCCAATTTATTACCAGTCTACACCAAGCATGGCAGACTGCTGCACAGCATCCCGAGGAGTAGTCTAAGGTGGCTGGCATCTTCCATTGGCATCATTTGGACAAAATGAATAAATTAAACTTTAAGGATGTTTTTCCCAGCTAAATTTGGGGAGTTAGTCTGCATAAATGTGCTGAATTAAAATGGACACTTTCAATTGGCTAATTACTTAAATTTCTGATACAGACAGGGAACCCACCTGAACAGGGTGGGTATTCAGTTAATACAAATTTATACAAATAATTATATCGAAGTAGCTACACTTTTAGCCTCGTCCCCAGGCCCTTTGCGTTAATTGCGGGGGAGGAGAAAAAGGGCCTGGGAGCCACTGTTCCGTACCGAAATGGCGCATCGACGGCGGATTGCATAAGGTTCAATGGACGGTAATGAGTGCGGCCTTCATAAGACTTTGCACATGCAGAGTTTACTCGTCAGACATGTCTCCAAACCGATCGTCCTCGTTGTTCAGCTGAAAGGGGCTGATGGAAGACATTCCCGGGCGCCTTAGTCGGCTACTGTTGGTGCCAATCAAGGATGGCGACGGTTTGTTGCAGTACGTGTGCAAGCCTAGCAACAGCTCAGTCCATCGAAGAACAATGCTGCCAGACTTACTTCCAGCGAAGTTGAAAAGGAACGGCAACACCTCGTAGCAGACCGACTTCCCGAAACCAGTCGGAAGCCACAGAAGTACGTCCTTCCATTGGTAGAGATAACAAATAGCAGTCAGCTGTTCTTTCTTGAGCGCGATACTAGAAAGTCCAACGCGAGAAAGAGAGTACGACAGAGCGTCAGTGAATAGCCTGTCCTTTGTAACCTGTGTAGTAGCCATTGCCGTAGTTGACTTTTACGGATAATATACGGACGTGTCAGTTTCCGTTCTACTTTTGGGGGAAAATTTGTGCATGCGTAAACAGTGTATACCAGGCTGTCTTCCCTGCCCACGCTAATTATCACGGACGGCCTGGGGACGAGGCTACTACACTTTATACAGAGAGCCTCTGCATGCATGCCATGGTGTGTGGGCTGCTGTTTAATCAAGCTCTATTTTCTTGCTTCTTTAGTGGCACTTCTGACCTAGCAGCAGTGAGGAGGAGAGAGCGTCAGGCACACCTTGCTGCCAAGGTGCAGGACATGCGTCATCGCCTTCACGAGAGTGAAGAGGGAAGGACAGGCCCATCTGCATGGTCACCCTACCTCGTGGTGGCTGCCTTTGCCAGTGTACTTGCGTTCATTGGACTGAAATGGCTCTTCTTTTGAGAGACACTGCCACTTCACAACTGACTCTGGTCTGCACACAATTCTCTTGCATGCATTTTGTGCCAATATTTTGTCTAATTACCTCATTTGCTTGTAATGCACGCGACACAAGAAATCCTTTTATCACACATATTATATTATATTATCTACCGTAATAGCACAACTCTCATTAATTATTATTGTTATTGAGTAGCTGCATTATAGTGCACAACACCTTTAAAATGTTTCTGCTAAGAGATTACTGAAGTAATATTATTATGTATGCTGACGTCCTTTCCAGAGTCTGTTTTGGCATGTGCATGCATGTGGCCATGGTGGTGATCGTGATGGCTGGGCCAACTAGACAGATGCAGGCCAGGGTCTGTTGGCCTTGCAATAATTATATAACGCATAGATTCTGTATAATGTATACAAAAGGGGAAGTGAAGAGGAGGTGGAAGTGAAATGTAATGCTGAGTGTGGCTTGGAGAAATGTAAAGGATAAATGGAGGAAGGAATGCACGAAAAGCCAAAGTTGTCCATGATGAAGTTGATGGGGGAGTGTGAGGTGGAGTCAAGTTGTGCATTGTTGAAGTCAAAGCCTGAAAGGAGGATGATGTTAAAGTTGAGGGGTGGAACGGCCGCTTTCCAGATTGAAATGGGAAGGTGGCATGGGATGAAGAGAGAGGAGAGGGTTTGCAAGGAATGTGACAGTGGAGAGGTGGAGGATGTATGCCATTGGCTTTTGCAGTGCTCTGCATGGGACCATCTCAGGCAACCTCTTCTGGAAGCTATGGAGGGATCAAGGGAGCTAGGACTTTCCAGTAAACAGCATTGGAGAGAGAGCAGCCTTGTATTGTCACCGGCCTGTAAGAACTATCGTATACTGTCTATCATTAGCTCTAGCTATGTGGTCAGCTAGGTTCTATTAATAAATGCCTATAATATACATGCTATCAAGCAATCTGTCACACCCTACATTAACATTGACCCCAGTTTTTCTTTACGTGGTACTCATCTGTATCTCTGCATCTCCCATGGTGCATGATGTGTGCAGTGCTACATTAAATATGGGATCATGATGTGTCCTATATAGTGCCTATATGGCATGGTACACTCTAATAATGAATTGAATATACATAATCAAAGCACCTGGCCGCGGCCGGGTCGACCAACTCTGCAAGATTTGAATGCGCGTGCAATTTTATACCCGCTCTCCCCCGTCGCCGTGACTGAACAGACAGGCACATTATGTCATACTCTAAATATAGTACATGATTCGCTTGCAATAGCCTCGTCAGCTCCACTATCTATGGTCAGCTGCACTCGTTGAACCGAATTTAACGCCTAAGGGTGAACACCAGAGCAATCCCTCTGAGGAAGGAGGCATGGAAGCACGAGGACTTGAGTTCGAACAGGAAGTCAGAGAATTGGACTCTTCTTCCGGATGGCTTCGACTGTTTTGCGTAAGAGGCAGCGAATGAAAGAATGGACTTGCTGTCAGACTGGTGTTCTGGCAGTGTTGCTTCTGAATGATCAATCCGTGATTCTAGAATCTCTGTTATTATATTCCTGTGGCCTGCTAGCTAATAATCAGATGTGTCATGACAGCGGCTATGTCAGCCATTTTCGTTGCATTCCAAAGTAATAGGAATTTCCTCGCGAGGAATGCCACTAATCAACGAGCTGCTGCTGTGAATAATAGATCCTATGTGTAAACTTACGGCTCTTCTTGCAACTTGCCATCCTTAGAAATTACAAGATGAGTCTGACCGCTGTATACCAAAGCATGACATTGGTCAGCTGCCTCAGAACATGTACAAGAACAGATACATCAACGTCTTCCCAGGTGAGCTCCTTGCACAGGCTCTCTCCCATGCAGAATATCAATGCTGTGGGGCTAGGTTAGTAGCAGCAACACACCAGACAGCTTAGTTCTCTGCATGACTTGTGTACTCCCAAATACACTCGGCAGTGTGGTGGTGCACTCCATAAGTATGATGTGTGCTTACTGTTCTTGTAGTTGACCACACTCGGGTTGTTCTGCAAGGCAAGGATGGGGACTACATCAATGCCAATCACGTGACAGTGAGTCATTTGAAGGCTGCCAACTGGCATATGTGTACTCCTAACACTGGTCGCTGCCATGCGTGCCTTATTGCTTGTATGCCATTCTGGTTCTAAAGGTTGAAGAAACAGGCCTGCGGTACATTTTGACACAGGTTAGTTAGTTAGTAATGTGTCCATCTGCACGTGCAGGATGTATCCAATTTGAAGTATACTCCACCGCACTCTTCCCATGCATGCTGTTGTCTCCAGGGACCAGTGCAGGAGAGCTGCGGTGACTTCTGGCAGATGATGTGGGAGCAAAACGCTCCTGGCATTGTCATGCTCAGTCAGTTCAAGGAACTGGTGAGATCTGTGTTCCCCGCCACATGTGTGTCATGCAACCTTTTTTATTGTACATTTCAAGATGCTTGAGTATTGCCATAGTGTAATTGTCCTACCTCGCAAGGATGCAGTCCGCACCTATGTAGTCTATTAACTATCACAGCCGACATCTTGTATGTTATCACCCACATCATGTGGTTGCTGCCTTCTTGTCTTCCTCAAATTCCTTGTATTTTCTCTTTCTCCATCACTGCATGACCTTGCGATGTGTGTCCTCAGAGGGAGGGTGAGTTGTATTGGCCAGCTGTGGAGTATGGTGCTGCAGCCATGACTCATGGGCAGTTCACTATCACAGTGAAGGGTGTTGAAAAGAAACCGTTTTACACTTTCAGTCAGCTGGAAGTCACCAACAAGGAGGTAGGTGGAACAACTAGTACCGTGAATCTCTTGTGCTGTCCCGTTATGCATATGAAGGTGTGAAGTTAGCATCCTACTGTGGTATTGGGCCCTCGCTCATTTCTAAAGAGCAATATTACTATCCTCACGTTTTACCAGTAGAATTTGTCCCTCCCTCTACACTCCTCCTTGGGAAGCAATCTGCTGGTGAATCTGGAATGCTGACTTGTTTTGTGCTTCCATCCTGCAGTCACCGAGTGCTGCCAGGACTATCACGCATATGCACTTTACAAAGTGGCCCGATTTTGGAGTCCCACGGTCGCCTGATGAGTTTTATGCCTTTCGTGAGCAAGTCAGGAAGACGGGCGTGCTGGAGTCCAGCCAAGGACCTTGTATCATCCATTGTGTGTGAGTAGCATGTACACAAGCACAGTGTCACACAACGTTAACCATGGGCTTGTGCTCTGTGCAGGACTTAGTCATATTGGTTTGATTGTCTAATTGCATTGCTGTGTGCTTTACCTTTTCAAGTAATGCTGACTCGTATAACCATATATCCACACACATGCACATACCCCCCACACATCACACACACACATGCGCATACACGCACACACGAATACACACACACGTGCGTGCACACACACACACACACACACACACACACACACACACACACACACACACACACACACACACACACACACACACACACACACACACACACACACACACACACACCACACTACACACATGTGCTTATGCAGAGGTGGCATTGGTAGATCTGGAACGTTTACCCTGGTGGATGCCTCTCTACGGAAGGTGAGTATGAATGCAGTAACACTATGTCCAGGACAATACTGCAATTGGTCTAACAGATATAATATAGAAACAGTCATGTGTCAAAGGCACCTCCAGTTAAGTGATCCCATCTGTGTCTGCTTTGTCACAGTTAGAGGAAGGAAGTAGGGGGTACAGTTTTGTGTTCACTCCACAACATGTGTGTGGTGCAGTCTTGTGTAGCCAGACCACTGTTTTGCTCAGACTTTGCCCTCCCAAAAGACAATCTGGGCCATTAGTCCCTAGACCGTCTTTTGGGAGGGCGGAGTCTGAGCAAAATGGCAGTCTTGCTACACGAGACTGTCTGTGGTACATGATGTGATGGTACATCATTACATTGATTTCCATCTATTTCTCTGATACGTGTTGCTCAATAATTCCCCTGTCCTTTCGATGCCGTAGCAATGAGCCTCTACCAAATTAATTATGATGTGGGCCCTCTGGTAACATTGTGTCTTGCCTTACTTATAGGCTGAGAAGGAAGGTGGTAGAGTAGATGTTGCAACTATTGGTAACTTGCTGCAACAGTTGAGGAAGCAGCGCTACTGGCTGGTTCAAACACCCGAGCAGCTCCAGCTAGCATTTCACTCCATCCTCGAGGGATGCAGAAGTGCAAGCAAGTAACTGATCCAACTGCACACATACAACATTCAGCAGCTTTGAGTTTTCCTTGTGTTTAGATCATATGACAATTTTATATTATACATCTAATGCCACTATGAACTAAATTTATATATTTATGTAGTAATAATTAATGGACAATAAACTTGAGCAATGATTGTGTGGATTTTGGGCGGATCAAGAAACTTTTATGACTGGTTTCCAACACATAAAGGTATAGCTATAAGGAAGCATAGACATTATAAGACTGGTACATGCAAATATTAGCCAGAGGTGATCTGACCAGTTTCTGGAAACCTTGGAAGCACCCCTGGATCCGCCGTTGGTGTGGATTGATCTATACGTTATAATAGCTATTATGGTGAAAGGATATTATGAAATTGTAGGTATTGTAACTTGTATTGATGAGTGAGTTGCGTTCTATGAATCACCTTGTGATCAAGCTCTGCTTATAAGCTTGTTCTCACTGCTCTTTATAAATCGCAAGTTATTTGTATGTGCAATAACAGTGGCAGATCTAGGATTTCCGAAAGGGTGGTTCTAAAGTAGTTAGGTGCACACAGTGCCCCTGATATATGGCCACCATGCCTTATTCTGGTCTAAACACTGCACAAAATCCTTCATAAGACTAGCAAAAGGGGGGTTCCATTGCACCCCTGGATCCCCCTCTAGATCCGCCACTGAATAACATATTGTCCTAGCATGCACTTGATGTATCCATCAATCATAATAATTATTATTGTGAGTAATATAATATAGGCAGCCACAGCATGCAATATAAAATTGTACAGGGAAATTGGCTCGGGGACGGGGCATTTTATTTCATTACACTCTCCTAGGGTTAACGTTAGCATTCGATTTCTGACACTATCCTTCAACTTATGAAATTGCAGCTATCTGTTGTACCTGGAGAGATGGCAGAGCTTACATGTATGTACACATTGTCAAGCAGTCCCCGCTTGTGTGATGGCTCACCAGTATTAGTGTATGCTTCACTGAATGTACCTTAGCACTATCTCCATCAGGAGGGACAGCCATGATTCTGTCTTCTTTCCATCATTGCAATAATTAAGAACAATTTAATATTAACTTTCAAGGACCATCTCTGGGCAAGGTGATGGCCATATGGCCACCTGAGGGCTGCATGCATGCATAATATACACTCAAGCTGCTATAGCTAGCTACCTACAAAGGCCAACATGCCATGCATTGCACTTCTTGTTCAACAGTGGTCATGCATTTTCAGTAATGTGGCAATCACAAATTTTTAATGTACAAAAATAACTTGAAAATTAAGGAATAAACTTATATTCTTATGATTCTGCATACAACGTATTACTATACAATTAATTGTATCCACAAACATACTCAGCAGATTACACTTGAGCCAATGTACCATTATTCATGAGCACCACTTCCTTGATGGCCTCCATCACACCTGGGTCTCGTTCAAACGTAATGTGCACAACCTTGGGAAACTCCTTATAGAAGAAGGGCTGAGTCTGTTTGGCCTTCCACTGGAGGCAAGCTCGTGAGCTGCGGACATTGACGGTACCGTCACCGTCACTAAATTTGACGTGATCAAAGTAGTCCGGATACTTGTCAGTGTACACAAATTGCATCGGTGTCAATATACCAGTTCCGTAGAAGCAGTATGTGGGTACCTGAGGTGCTGGGAGGTCCATGAGCATCTTGGACACAGACTTGTATATCTCATACCCCTCGGTGAAATTCAGACTCTTGTACAAAGCTTCGTAGTTGTAAGCGGAAAAGTTCCCCTCGGGGGAGACAACGAAGTAGTCAGTGGGTGACCAAGTGTCTGAAGAGGGCGGGGGGAGAAGGAAAGCAGAAGCAGGGAAGGAGCGTTGTTCAATCCGCAGCCACTCGGGGAGGAGGGTGAAGATTCCTTGGTTGTCTCCCGATACTAAGAGGTGCACCACGGATGCTGAGCCTTTCCACACTCCGCCTAGAGGGAGGTAGGCGTGAATGAACTTGTCCTTCCACTGTTGGTCCACCACCTGGGCAGGGGTTCGTACATTATTGAGCTGGCCTTATAACTGTGTGTGTGTGTGTGTGTGTGTGTGTGTGTGTGTGTGTGTGTGTGTGTGTGTGTGTGTGTGTGTGTGTGTGTGTGTGTGTGTGTGTGTGTGTGTGTGTGTGTGTGTGTGTGTGTGTGTGTGTGTGTGTGTGTGTGTGTGTGTGTGTGTGTGTGTGTGTGTGTGTGTGTGTGTGTGTGTGTGTGTGTGTGTGTGTGTGTGTGTGTGTGTGTGTGTGTGTGTGTGTGTGTGTGTGTGTGTGTGTGTGTGTGTGTGTGTGTGTGTGTGTGTGTGTGTATGTCACCATGCATATGTGTAATTAGTATCCTGTGGTCTCATCCCACCTGGGTGAGGAAGTACAAGGACACTGGTCCCCCATAGCTGTGGGTCACTATAGACACAGGTGTGTTACCATTGATGGTATAGGTGTCCTCTATCAGTGCCTTGACCGCATTGAAGTAGCCGTGGTAGGCAAGAAAGTCTGAAAGGTAAAGTGAGAAAGGTACAGTGCCCAGCTGTACATTTTACTCCTTTTGTCCTCTCTCCCCTCCCCTTCCCTCACCCTGCCCTCCCCTCCATGCAGTAGCTACTTTCACCGCACATTCGTTCTCAACAACCACTAACTGGGGGAGAGTCTCCAGTCGTAAGGGACAGCCCGGATACTCTTGCCCCGCACGTAGCCGAGTTTCACAAAGAACTCCACAAATGGTTCCAGGTACTTCCCAATTGCCTTGATGCCAGGATCAAGATACTCCACAGTGGTGGTATTACCAAACCCAGGCACTCGAATCTGAACACCAGTGTTGTTCATAAAGGTCCCATTCGCAAACTTCAACCTGTAAAAGATGAGTGTGGCCATAGGCTCATTGCAAACATCTCACTATATTGTCACTTAGCCTACTACTGCAACAACAATGGCAATGGCAGCAGGCAGCAATTGGTGGCTTAAGAGCCTAGCAGTGGGTTACCTAAAGACGAAATGTGTACCACAGAGCAGGGACATAGTCACAAGAACGCTACAACCATTATTCTAAGGTCATTGCTGGTAGGTGAGGCAGTTGATCATATTGACGAAGGCAAGTACTGCTCCCGTCAGTGTCTAGCTACCCGTGGGACACGCCCCCGCACACGCACCTCAAGTTGTCCGTCCAACAGTCCACTACTCCAGGCCAGAACTCCTCCGCATTCACCCAAATCGTGAACCAGTCCTCCTTTTTAATGCAGTACGAATGGGTGCTCTTGTTCTTATCCAGCTTCGCCTCCAGTCGACTGCCACCGGCACCGGGGACTGCAGTAAGAAGTCATAAAAGTGTTTTAGTCTGTTTGATGTACATGCAGCAACGAATAAAACTTACAGAATACTATAGGGGAGGGTGTAACGCAGAGTGCCAGTGGAAGCACGCTCACAGCACATGCGAACAGGAGCACAAGGCTATGATAGGTAGCCATGTTCCACACGGTTGGTTTTTCATATGACGTCATAATTCTCGTCGTATCCTCATTTATATGCGCCAGTTGCCTTACGCTCAATTGCGAAGTACAGGCGAGCTAGGACAACTCTGCCACATAATTTACCGGCATGGTATATAAATTTCCAGTCCCTCGTCTGCATGTTCTTTGAGTAGTGACTTACATTAAATTATAACTATTGACTAAATACAACCATCACACATTAATTAATAATATTGGAATAAAACCATGCCTCATCAGTCATGCATGGTACACAGGCCCATATTGCCAGAGTAGGCCAAGCTGCTGTGTAGAGAAAGAATGGTATATCTCCACTCCACCCACTCTCATGGAAATCATTTAATTCTAGTTTACTACAAATGTGTACTCTGAATATAATGCTTTAGAATTTTAGGCTTTACACTTGAGCTGTAAATAAGTAGTCCAAAACTATTAGTGCATGTACATATAGTGTCTATCTAGGGTAAGGGCATATGGTGCCTATTCCAGACTGTGCATCTATACAGCAGGTCTCTGCCTTGGGGAGATACCCTTCCACTTGAAATACTGGACCACTTGATTTGGAACTTCAGCCAAAACAGCTCGAGCCAAAGCATCTTTGGTGGACTGGAGGAGAAAAGACAAGAGGAGACGGACAAGCTGGCATGCAGGAATGTGCCACTGCATGAGATGAGTCATGACACATTGGGAGTAATGGAGTGTTGTATGCGTCACCAGGTGCGCTCCTGGCGTCGCAGTACACTGCAGCTCACTTCTTTGAACTGCCTGTATGGCACAAACTGAACTATATCTCTGGCAGCCTTTACACCTCTGTGAGTTAGTCTGCACAAGTGGAGACGTTCAGATACATACAAAGAAAGGAATGCTTTCACTACAACTGATTGCAGCACTGGGAAGAAGGAAAGCCTACACAAATTTCAATTCATAGAATGAACCAACACACACACACACACACACACACACACACACACACACACACACACACACACACACACACACACACACACACTAACAATCCTTCATCGCAGTCCAGAGCCTCCATATCTGAAAAGTCTGCATTTCCCACTCCAACAATGATGACAGACATGGGGAAGCGTGATGCCTTGATGATAGCTGTCTTGGTGTGGTCCATGTCAGTCAGCACTCCATCAGTCAACATGAGCAAGATGAAGTAGTTCTAGAGAAAGAGCACCACACAAGAAGAGGCTTGTCCACTGCATAGTCCAGTTAGCAGTAGTGCAGTCTCACTGCTCACCTGTGCTTCAGGGTTCTTGTCAGCCTGCTCTGCAAACCTCGACACATGGCTGATGATGGGGGCTGCGTTAGTTGGTCCCCACAGCTCTACATTGGTCAGGGCATATCTGTAGGCATCCAACACTCCTTGGATACCTGAAGCAAGGAAGTGTCACACTAGTGTGAAGTATTGTGTACAGAGGTTAGCAGTGTGCAGTATTACATATTAATACACACAACAGTAATACACAGTATATGTTACAATACTAATACTAGACGAATGCAGAGCATTGTGGGGCGAGCCTGAGCAGTGCATGTGCAATTCCTTTGGTTGCAATCAGCAGCAAGCGACTGCAATCAAGAACGGCAGCACACACAATGTCTTAGACTAGCTACTGCTAGCACAATGAATTCATGTGCAAAGCACAACATTGTAAGGAAAAGCTTGAATGTATGGCAAGCATTGGTGCTGTGCAGCCATGTGAAGATGGAAACGCCTGGTGCATAGAATGCTAGATAACATTGAGCTAGGGTACGGGCGGTAAGCAGCCAACGTTTCGTTCGAGTAGTCTACCTCGCGCTCGAAAGAGAAGGTAGTCGCTGCACCTATAAACTTGCTTTTCTGTGAACGAGCGACAAAGCCGATTGTGGTCACAGGTGCCAAGTGTGCACAAGACACCGCGGGCCGGTGAACACCGCAGCCTAGGGCCGCAATCAACACTAGGTAACAGTGCGGCCATCTTGCACGGCTAAATGGGAATTTGTGGCATGACGTACGACACACACACACACACACATATATATATATATCCCAACCAAATCACCAGCTACCGCGTCAGTGTGGGGCTCGCTCAGGCTCGCCCCAATTATACTGTTATCCACAGCAACGTAGTGTATACTGTACACACATACAAGTGCTGCTACTGTACAGAGTTATATATATTCCTGCATGGTCAGTAGAGCCTGTCCTCTTCAATGGAAATGACTCATACCAACTCAACCAAAATAACCCATGGTGTTACTCTCTCGCAAATGGTACACACACTTACATCGCACTAACAACATCTGATTAGAAGAACTGCCCCCAAACAAACTCCACACACTCACCGTAGCAGTATGGGTTCTCAGGGTTTCCATTCAGAGCAAATTCATGTGATGCCTGCAGAAGGTGGAGGGAGGGGGAGGGAGTGGAGTAAAGAGAAGAAAGTAGAGGGAGGGGAAGGGAGTGAAGGGAAGGGAAGGAGGGGAGAGAAGGGAAGGAGGGGAGGGGATAGAAAGGGTGAAGTATAACAACTAAGCAAACACATAAGGACTTTGGTGTGTGCAAACTGACATCAGAATGGCCCGGCAGCTTGGCCCCAAACCCAAGGGCAGGAAATTGCTTATCACTAGAAAAATGAAAGAACAGCAAACAGATAACTCCTTGCTACATGCTGCGGTGATCATCCCATCCTTCTTTCCCTGCGTACTGACACACACACACACACACACACACACACACACACACACACACACACACACACACACACACACACACACACACACACACACACACTGTTTCACTAACGTGTCGTAGTCCTGGATAATGCATCCCACTGCTGTCAGTGCCTCTGTGTACTGGTTTCTGGGGACTGGAGATACAGGGTCCAGGTAGTGCAGGGACGTTGGGAGGGAAGGCTTCCCATTGGAGCCAGTGAAGTCTATCCCAACAGTGAAGTTCAGCTGACAGCCTCCAACAACGTAATCAAAGAAGGAGTGAACCTCAAAGACCTGTCCACACATGAAGTACAAAGTATGGGGGAGAACATGCAGGAAGTTACATTGCAGTGAAACCTGTCTAAGATGGTCACTGTATAAGGCAGCCACTTCTCTACAGCAGCCAGCCTCCATGGCCCCAGCTGGCAGTAACATAGCACTAAAACATTAGAGTCCACCTTATAATGCAGCCAACTCTCTATAAAGGCCAATTATAAATGGCACACGGATGGTTCCATTGTAAATTGGACTGCATCAAGTTCTCTTCTGTGATAATTACTACTTCAGTGCAGGTAATTGCTGTTAATATCATAGGTCTACGGACCAGTGAGGAGTCCCGGCCATCAGACTCCTCCCCTGCTGTGATTATGCTCATAATCCTTCATGATCAAGTTCTCTTCTCCCTCCCCTCCCCCCCTCCCCACTCACCTCGACGGCACACTGAATCACACCTGAGTTCTTGTAGCCCTTCTTCTTGGCTGCCTTCTTCTGGTTGATGAGGTCCCAAGTCAGCTTGCCCTGGCCTGGCCTCAGCTCACTCAGCGAGGTAAAGAACTCACCAATCAGGTCATGACCCCCATCTGCATCCCAGTCATAGCATGTCACCTTGATGCGGCACGCCTCATTACTGCCACCGAGCAGGTTAGCCTTGATCTCAAAAGCAGGCCAGAAGGGGTTGAGGGTGTTCTTGATAACCTGTGTAGAAGCACGTACATTCATTAGATACACATGCTTCTGCACACATAAACAGAATAAAGAAGAACCGACACTTCAATACCTGAGGCAATAGAGGCAGGGTACAAGAAGGACACCCACGCACACTCCCACACACACACCTACTCACTGTACTAAGTGTTTGATGCATAGAGCCTTACAATAGTCTTGTAGACGACAGAGAAGGTTCCATCTGGGTTCTCTCTGGCCAGCTCCAGGTAAGGATCTGACTTGCCAAAGAAATCCTTCTTGTCCAGTCCAACCCCATTGCATGTCAGCTTCAATGCCTTCTTGCAGTGTCCCAACTCCTCAGCCCTCACCTGTGCAAGAGGTGAGGAAGAAGCAGTATTTAAACTCTCTCTCTCACACACGCAGGCACGCACGCACGCAGGCACGCACGCACGCACGCACGCACGCACGCACGCACGCACGCACGCACGCACGCACACACACACACACACACACACACACACACACACAGCTCAGCTCAGCTCAGCTCAGCTCCACTCACTATGATGGTGCCTGCTTTGCCTTTTGCCTTCAACCCTTTAGTCAGTGGCTGCTTGTACGTACCTGCACTCACTACCTACACAATCAGATGCAGACAGACATTCACATCAATAATACAGTGTTGAGTAAATTACTTTACCACTACAACAGTGTCACACAAGTGGGGGCTAGTATGTCCGTGAGCACTTGCATGAGTATTCGATTAACACTTAAATTGGAATGCGCTGGTGTCAAACGTGTCACTGGGACTGCTGTAAGCCAAGTGGCGAAATTGCTTGCAATCGGCACTTGTTGTGCGAGGCTGGCTCAAGCCATGGAAGGGCCATGAAATTAGCCACGGAAAGACATTTTGGCCTCATTCTTGCACAAATATTGTGCAAGCGTGACGGATCTACACACACAAGCATAGGAGTGTATTGTGCAAGCACTGGAGAGTGCATATGCGGCAATTGTGCAATCAAAGTGTCACAAATGAAAAAGACCACCACCACATGGTGCAAGTTACAATGCCTTGAATGCATGCATTAAGTATAATGCGCCATTGCTCTAGAAAAAAGAGTGCCACCACCATCACCACACAGTGCAAGTTACAATGTTATGGCCACCACATGTATTCCTAGACAAAAAAGACCATCACCACCACCACCATCACTACCACCACCACACACTGCAAGTTACAATGCATGCATTCAGTATATGCGCCATTGCTCTAGAAAAAAGAACACCAACGCCACCTCCACCACACAGTGCAAGTTACAATATCGCAGCCACCGCCACCTGTGCCAGTAGAGTATCTGCACCAGTTGGTTATAGAAAAAGACCACCAGCGCAAGTTACAGCAGGCCCAGGGCAGCACACACACCATTCACACCACCACATGTGCCAGAAAGTAAATTCGCTCAATGGCTGAAGAAAAGGACCACCAGCGCAAGTTACAGCCGGTCAGGACCTGCACCGCTGCCATTAGAGTGCACGCTGCAGCAAGCAAATGTAACTTGCCTAAGGGCATGCCATTAAATTGAGAATTTGGGCAGAAATTCAATGGCAGGTGTATATATATAGATGGTATATAAATCTTTTACTATCCTTCCTGTCTCTTTTGATGTATGAGGCCATCATGTGATAAGTGAGGGTGCTGGGCTGTACTAGGTGATAAAACCATACAGCAAAAGTGAAAGTGGCTGTTATATTGCACATTGGACTTTTCAGTTTTATTGTTCTTGAGCGAAAATGCAAAACATTTCACCATACCAAGGCATACTTTAGTCCAACCAATGTGTACATGGTGAGGCCATACAGGTTCTGCTAATTCTATCACATCCTTTTGATACACATCTTATACAATGTACATAGGGTAAGGAACTGTATTAATCTGTGCACACCCTTATGTTGACAGAGCTATAACAGCAACAGCTTCCACAGTTCTACAGCATTCCAGTGCAGCCACAGTGATAGGGCCACGGACCACACACCTCCCTCACTGCATACAGTCCCACTTCATAGATTTGAGGCTCAGCTTTGGCTACAAGCTCTTACTGTTCTTTCATGGTTAATACTAGCAAATGGGGAACTTGATGTAGCAAGGTAAGATCAATCAACTAAATCGAGCATTTTGGCTGCATAGGTCTTTGTCAGCCGACAGATTATATATTTAATACTACCCATGTATTACTTTGCACTATATTGCATTCTATACACAACATGCACACTGCAGGGGCAAATAAGACGTTTCACCCATGACAGTATCTGTCGACTACAGAACTGTACCAACCTGTGCCAGTGTGCACTCATGGTCGCCCAGGAAGTCGTCGTCATCTAGGGCTTGAGTTGCATTGTCAACGTCATACACTTTGAACTTCAACCTCTGCACCTCCTCAAATCGGTAGGTCAATTGGATGCGGGTGACAAAGTCTGGGTTCAAAGTGTTCTTGATGTGCTCTGTGCGGGCAAGCTGTGTGGCAGGAGAGAAGGGAGGGGTAAAGGATGAAGAGGGGGTGGGGGTATGTGGGACCAGGGAAGGGAAACAGAGTGAGGGAAGCGAGGAAGGGGTGGGGTGGGGAGGTGGAAGGAGTGGAGAAAGGAAGGAGAAGAGACGGAAGAGGCAGAAGGGTAATAAAGACAAGAATAGAAGGGAAGCTGGAGGGAGGTGCTGCTGGAAGTCTGAAGAGAAGGTTCAGAAGAGTTGAATAGTTTACTAAGTGTGAATCCGATTCCCCCACTATGACTTGCGATTGAATTGATCTATGCACTGATAGCTCCCACTCCCGCTTCACTAACCTCCGTCCACTTTCCTTCGGCCGAACAATCGTACACGACTACGATAGGATCTGACTTGGAAAAGACGTCCATGTCCAACAGGTTTCGGCAGCTAAATGAGAGGGAAATCTCGGAAGATGGACCATCCCCCCCGGCAACTGCCATTGCGAGTGTAGTAGCGCTTCAACGAGTAGCTACAGAATCTGCTTTTCGTCGAGGTCTGTTTCTGATCACGTGAGTGTGACAAACACCCACATAGACTTATACACAGACTAACGGAACTGTGACTATACTATAGATTAGTCTAGTCGTGGACAGGGTGCACGTGTGGAGGAAACGTTACAAGCGCTATCAGAACAGGTAGCAGAGATGTCCCAACAAGGCCTAGTGATAATATGTGGAGACTTTAAATGCTAGCTAGATGTGGTAAATTGGATATGAATAGGGAAGGTACCTACAAGAAAAGTGATTGATGTGGCGAAGATTAACCAGGATGAAGCTTTTGTGGACTTCGTTAGAAGTGTGGACATGGCAGTAGTGGATGGCAGAATGGGAATAGATGGGTTTGCATGCATGTCAGCTAGAGCAAGGGTCGCCAGTGGTTGATTACTGCATTGTCGGAGAGGAGAATATGGGATTGATTGGCAACTTTAAAGCGACTACTATGAATGAAAGTATTTAAGAGATGAAGCTTGAAGGAATCGCGGTGAAGGTACCAGATCATTCACTGTTGCAGTGGGATATTCTGAGAGAGGGGATGAGTGAGGAGGTCAAAGAAGAGAAGCCACCAGAGGCCAGGAAGACATTTGTGGTGCCAGAGGATTACCTCCAGAATGAAAATGACAGCATCAGAAGCTGGAGAGCAAATTGAGAAACGCTGAGAAGGAACAGAATGAGCTAGATGAGCTATATGGGGAGGTAGTGCATGGAATTGCTGAAAAGGGGGCTGGTCAAATTAAGGGTGAAGACAGGCTCAAGGGGCAGGGGACAACTGTGGATTACAAAGGATCTTGTGTCTCGATCAGTGAACTTCACGAGGGAATACGGTACCCCCTGCTAACATTGGGCATCTGGTGCCTCAGTGAACTTCACGAGGGAATACGGTACCCCCTGCTAACATTGGGCATCTGGTGCCCCAGTGAACTTCACGGAGGAATACGGCATCCCCTGCTAATATTGTGCATGTGGTACCCCATGCAGTGAACTTCACCGGGGAATACGGCATCCCCTGCAAACATCGGGCATCTAGTGCCCCAGTCAACTTCACCGGGGAATACTGCATCCCTTGCAAACATTGGGCATCTGGTGCCCCAGTGAACTTCACCGGGAAATACGACATCCCCTGCAATCATCGGGCATCTGGTGCTCCAGTGAACTTCACGGGGGAATACGGCACCCCCTGCAATCATCGGGCATCTGGTGCCCCAGTCAACTTCACCGGGGAATACGGCATCCCTTGCAAACATTGGGCATCTGGTGCCCCAGTAAACTTCACCGGGAAATACGACATCCCCTGCAATCATCGGGCATCTGGTGCTCCAGTGAACTTCACGGGGGAATACGGCATTCCCTACAAACTTTGGTATCTGGTGCCACAGTGAACTTTACCAGGGAATACAGCATCCCCTGCTAATATTGGGCATCTGGTGCCCCATGCAGTGAACTTCACCGGGGAATACGGCATCCCCTGCAAACATTGGGCATCTGGTGCCCCAATGAACTTCACCGGGGAATACAGGATCCCTTGCTAACATTGGGCATCTGGTGCCCCAGTGAACTTCACCGGGGAATACGGCATTCCCTACAAACTTTGGTATCTGGTGCCACAGTGAACTTTACCAGGGAATACAGGATTTCCTGCAAACATCAGGCATCTGGTGCCCCAGTAAACATCACCGGGAATACTGCATCCCCTGCAAACATCGGGCATCTGGTGCCCAGTCAACTTCACGGGGGAATACGGCACCCCCTGCAAACATTGGGCATCTGGTGCCCCAGTGAGCGTCACCGGGGAATACAGGATCCTCTGCAATCATCAGGCATCTGGTGCCCCAGTGAACTTCACCGGGGAATATGGCATCTCCTGCAAACTTTGGTATCTGGTGCCACAGTGAACTTTACCGGGGAATACAAGATTTCCTGCAAACATCGGGCATCTGGTGCCCCAGTAAACATCACCAGGAATACTGCATCCCTTGCAAACGTCGGGCATCTGGTGCCCCAGTCAACTTCACGGGGGAATACGGCATCCCCTGCAAACATTGGGCGTCTGGTGCCCCAGTGAATGTCACCGGGGAATACAGGATCCCTTGCAGACATTTGGCATCTGGTGCCCCAATGAACTTCACCAGGGAATACGGCATCCCCTGCAATCATCGGGCATCTGGTGCTCCAGTGAACTTCACCGGGGAATACAGGATCCCTTGCTAACATTGGGAATCTGGTGCCCCAGTGAACTTCGCCGGGGAATACGGCATCTCCTGCAAACATTGGTATCTGGTGCCACAGTGAACTTCACTGGGGAATACAGGATTTCCTGCAAACGTTGGGCATCTGGTGCCCCAGTGAACTTCACGGGGGAATACGGCATCCCCTGCAAACATTGGACATCTGGTGCCCCAATGAACTTCACCGGGGAATACGGCATCTCCTTCAAACATTGGTATCTGGTGCCCCAGTGAACGTCACCAGGGAATACAGGATCCCTTGCAAACATTGGGCATCTGGTGCCCCAGTGAACTTCACGGGTGAATACGGCATCTTCTGCAAAATTTGGTATCTGGTGCCACAGTGAACTTTATCGGGGAATACAGGATTTCCTGCAAACATCAGGCATCTGGTGCCCCAGTAAACATCACCGGGAATACTGCATCCCCTGCAAACGTTGGGCATCTGGTGCCCCAGTCAACTTCACGGGGGAATACAGCATCCCCTGCAAACATTGGGCATCTGGTGCCCCAGTGAACGTCATCGGGGAATACAGGATCCCTTGCAAACAGTGGGCATCTGGTGCCCCAATGAACTTCACCAAGGAATACAGGATCCCTTGCAATAATTGGGCATCTAGTGCCCCAATGAACTTCACCAGGGAATACAGGATCCCTTGCAAACATCGGGCATCTGGTGCCCCAGTGAACTTCACGGGTGAATACGGCATCTCCTGCAAACATTGGTATCTGGTGCCACAGTGAACTTCACCGGGGAATACTGCATCCCCTGCAAACGTCGGGCATCTGGTGCCCCAGTCAACTTCATGGGGGAATACGGCATCCCCTGCAAACATTGGGCATCTGGTGCCCCAATGAACTTCACCAGGGAATACAGGATCCCTTGCAAACATTGGACATCTGGTGCCCCAGTGAACTTCACGGGTGAATACAGCATCCCTTGCAAACATTGGACATCTGGTGCCCCAATGAACTTCACCAGGGAATACAGGATCCCTTGCAATCATTGGGCATCTAGTGCCCCAATGAACTTCACCAGGGAATACAGGATCCCTTGCAATCATTGGGCATCTAGTGCCCCAATGAACTTCACCAGGGAATACAGGATCCCTTGCAAACATTGGGCATCTGGTGCCCCAGTGAACTTCACGGGTGAATATGGCATCCCCCTTGCTAACATTGAGAATCTGGTGCCCCAGTGAACTTCACCGGGGAATACGGCATCTCCTGCAAACATTGGTGCCACAGTGAACTTCACAGGGGAATACGGCATCCCCTGCAAACATCAGGCATCTGGTGCCCCTGTGAACTTCACGGGGGAATGTGGCATCCCCTGCTAATATTGTGCACCTGGTGCTCCATGCAGTGAACTTCAGCGGGGAATACGGCATCCTTGGCAAACATTGGGCATCTGGTGCCCCAATGAACTTCACCAGGGAATACAGGATCCCTTGCGAACATTGGACATCTGGTGCCCCAATGAACTTCACGGGTGAATACGGCATCCCCCCTGCTAACATTGGGCATCTGGTGCCCCAGTGAACTTCATCGGGGAATACTGCATCCCCTGCTAACATTGGGCATCTGGTGCCCCAGTCAACTTCACCGTGGAATACGGCATCCCCTGCAAACATCAGGCATCTGGTGCCCCAGTGAACTTCACTAGGGAATACGGCATCCCCTACAAACATCGGGCATCTGGTACCTTAGTGAACTTCACGGGGGAATAAGGCATCCCCTGCAACACAAAATACCTACAGTACTGCGAGGTATATATATGCACAGTTGTATGTTGTTCTATATAACCTTATGCACATATATAAGGTATAGTACTGTTCTAGCTCTGGTGTAGGCGAGGCATGCAAGCAATTTACAGGCATGAGAACAGAATGAAGGGCAATTTGTGTGCAGTAACTTGATAGTGAAAGGGCATGACAGCGGATGGAGTCCATTAACTTTGGAATGGTTGTAAGGTAGCTATTGCTACTCAGGGGACGGGTTATTTGAAGCAGCCACAATGCATGCAGCAAAGAACATCTGAAACCCATAGATAGTCTTCTCTAAACGTATACTGACCTGCATACAAGGACCTCACAGTATATTCTCATTCTACTACATGCACACACATCTATCAGATTACTGTACACAAAATGCCCTTCATTCTGTTCTCATGCCTGTAAATTGCTTGCATGCCTTGCGTACACCATAGCTAGAACAGTACTATACCTTATATATGTGCATAAGGTTATGAAGAACAACATACAACTGTGCATATATATACCTCACAGTACATGCTCATTATATGCACACACAGATATACATACAGCAGTATAGTAGCTTAATTCATGAGCTTGTAGTGCTGCATGGGGCAGTTGCTGTAAGTGTGCCTAGCACGAGGCACTTGAAATAAATTTATAATTGGTATTGATATTGATATACTGTTTAATGAAATATCCTGTACTGTCTGTTACTTCATGCAGGAATGCATTACTTCATGCTACTTGTTCATGTTCATGTTACTTCATGCTAGAATGCATAGCTACTGTACATACCTTCGTTGCCATTTATATATTAAAGTATGTGTAACATGCATGACATTGTACATGTTTAGCTCAGTTTTATGTATATAGTTTTTACTTTTGGTAACCGCCATTTAGCCATAACAAAATGGAACATGCTAATTAAAGTTTTTGACAACTTACATAAACAAGAATTACTTAAAGCATGAAAGAAGAGATATACAAATGAACTGCTAAATCATTTCAGTTTACTGAACAATTAATGTAGCTATTCATGGTGTCCCATAGACAACAATAATTCAGAACAATTAATCATACAGATTCTGTTTGAGTACTAGATATAGAAAATTTGCCTGGTGCATGCAATGACACAAGCTGTGCATCTATACAGCAGGTCTCTGCCTTGGGGAGATACCCCTCCACTTGAAATACTGGACCACTTGATTTGGAACTTCAGCCAAAACTGCTCGAGCCAAAGCATCTTTGGTGGACTGGAGGAGGGAAGACAAGAGGAAGACGAACAAGCTGGCATGCAGGAACGTGCCACTGCATGAGATGAGTCATGACACATTGGGACTAGTGGAGTGTTGTATGTGTCACCAGGTGCGCTCCTGGCGTCACAGTACACTGCAGCTCACTTCTTTGAACTTCCTGTATGGCACAAACTGAACTATGTCTCTGGCAGCCTTTTCACCTCTGTGAGTTAGTCTGCACAGGCGGAGACATTCAGATACATACAAAGAAAGGAATGCTTTTACTACAACTGATTGCAGCACTGGGAAGAAGGAAAGCCACACAAATTTCAATTCATAGAATGAACTGACACACACACACACACACTTACAATCCTTCGTCACAGTCCAGAGCCTCCATATCTGAAAAGTCTGCATTTCCCACTCCAACAATGATGACAGACATGGGGAAACGCGATGCCTTGATGATAGCTGTCTTGGTGTGATCCATGTCAGTCAGCACTCCATCAGTCAACATGAGCAAGATGAAGTAGTTCTAGAGAAAGAGCACCACACAAGAAGAGGCTTGTCCACTGCATAGTCCAGTTAGCAGTAGTGCAGTCTCACTGCTCACCTGTGCTTCAGGGTTCTTGTCAGCCTGCTCTGCAAACCTCGACACGTGGCTAATGATGGGGGCTGCGTTGGTTGGTCCCCACAGCTCTACATTGGTCAGGGCAAATCTGTAGGCATCCAACACTCCCTGGATACCTGAAGCAAGGAAGTGTCGCACTAGTGTGAAGTATTGTATACAGAGGTTAGCAGTGTGCAGTATTACATATTAATATACACAACAGTAATACACAGTATATGTTACAATACTAATACTAGACGAATGCAGAGCATTGTGGGGCGAGCCTGAGCAGTGCATGTGCAATTCCTTTGGTTGCAATCAGCAGCAAGCGACTGCAATCAAGAACGGCAGCACACACAATATCTTAGACTAGCTACTGCTAGCACAATGAATTCATGTGCAAAGCACAACATTGTAAGGAAAAGCTTGAATGTATGGCAAGCATTGGTGCTGTGCAGCCATGTGAAGATGGAAACGCGCCTGGTGCATAGAATGCTAGATAACATTGAGCTAGGGTACGGGCGGTAAGCAGCCAACGTTTTGTTCGAGTAGTCTACCTCGCGCTCGAAAGAGAAAGTAGTCGCTGCACCTATAAACTTGCTTTTCTGTGAACGAGCGACAGAGCCGATTGTGGTCACTGGTGCCAAGTGTGCACAAGACACCGCGGGCCGGTGAACGCCGCAGCCTAGGGCCGCAATCAACACTAGGTAACAGAGTGCGGCCATCTTGCACGGCTAAATGGGAATTTGCAGCATGACGTACGACACACACACACACACATATATATATATATCCCAACCAAATCGCCAACTACCGCGTCAGGCTCGCCCCAATTATACTGTTATCCACAGCAACGTAGTGTATACTGTACACACATACAAGTGCTGCTACTGTACAGAGTTATATATATTCCTGCATGGTCAGTAGAGCCTGTCCTCTTCAATGGAAATGACTCATGCCAGCTCAACCAAAATAACCCATGGTGTTACTCTCCTGCAAATGGTACACACACTTACATCGCACTAACAACATCTGATTAGAAGAACTGCCCCCAAACAAACTCCACACACTCACCGTAGCAGTATGGGTTCTCAGGGTTACCATTCAGAGCAAATTCATGTGATGCCTGCAGAAGGTGGAAGGAGGGGGAGGGAGTGGAGTGGAGAGAAGGAAGTGGAGGGAGGGGAAGGGAGTTAAGGGAAGGGAAGGAGGGGAGAGAAGGGAAGGAGGAAGTATAAAGACTAAGCAAATGCATAAAGACTTTGGTGTGTGCAAACTGACATCAGAGTGGCCCGGCAGCTTGGCCCCAAACCCAAGGGCAGGAAATTGCTTATCACTAGAAAAATGAAAGAAACGCAAACAGATAACTCCTTGCTACATGCAGCAGCGATTATCCCTTCCTTCTTTCCCTGTGTACTGACACACACACACACACACACACACACACACACACACACACACACACACACACACACACACACACACACACACACACACACACACACACACACACAGACACACTGTTTCACTAACGTGTCGTAGTCCTGGATAATGCATCCCACTGCTGTCAGTGCCTCTGTGTACTGGTTTCTGGGGACTGGAGATACAGGGTCCAGGTAGTGCAGGGATGTTGGGAGGGAAGGCTTCCCGTTGGAGCCAGTGAAGTCTATCCCAACAGTGAAGTTCAGCTGACAGCCTCCAACAACGTAATCAAAGAAGGAGTGAACCTCAAAGACCTGTCCACACATGAAGTACAGTGTATGGGGGAGAACATGCATAAAGTTACAATGCAGTGAAACCTATCTAAGATGGTCACTGTATAAGGCGGCCACCTCTCCAAAGCAGCCAGCCTCCATGGCCCCAGCTGGCAGTAACATAGCACTAAAACATTAGAGTCCACCTTATAATGCAGCCAACTCTCTATAAAGGCCAATTATAAATGGCCCACGGGTGGTTCCATCGTAAATTGGACTGCATCAAGTTCTCTTCTGTGATAATTACTACTTCAGTGCAAGTAATTGCTGTGTGCAGTTGATTAATATCATAGATCTACGGACCAGTGAGGAGTCCCGGCCATCAGACTCCTCCCCTGCTGTGATTATGCTCATAATCCTTCCTGATCAAGTTCTCTTCTCCCTCCCCTCCCCCCCTCCCCACTCACCTCGACGGCACACTGAATCACACCCGAGTTCTTGTAGCCCTTCTTCTTGGCAGCCTTCTTCTGGTTGATGAGGTCCCAAGTCAGCTTGCCCTGGCCTGGCCTCAGCTCACTCAGCGAGGTGAAGAACTCACCAATCAGATCGTGACTCCCATCTGCATCCCAGTCATAGCATGTCACCTTGATGCGGCACGCCTCATTACTGCCACCGAGCAGGTTAGCCTTGATCTCAAAAGCAGGCCAGAAGGGGTTGAGGGTGTTCTTGATAACCTGTGTAGAAGCACGTACATTCATTAGATACACATGCTTCTGCACACATAAACAGAATAAAGAAGAGGCAGCACTTCAATACCTGAAGCAATAGAGGCAGGGTACAAGAAGGACACCCACTCACACTCCCACATGCACACCTACTCATTGTACTAAGTGTTTGATGCATAGAGCCTTACAATAGTCTTGTAGACGACAGAGAAGGTTCCATCTGGGTTCTCTCTGGCCAGCTCCAGGTAAGGATCTGACTTGCCAAAGAAATCCTTCTTGTCCAGTCCAACCCCGTTGCATGTCAGCTTCAATGCCTTCTTGCAGTGTCCCAACTCCTCAGCCCTCACCTGTGCAAGAGGTGAGGAAGAAGCAGTACTTAAACTCTCTCACACACGCAGCACACACACACACACACACACACACACACACACACACACACACATGCAGGCACACACACACACAGCTCAGCTCCACTCACTATGATGGTCCCTGCTTTGCCTTTTGCCTTCAACCCTTTAGTCAGTGGCTGCTTGTACGTACCTGCACTCACTACCTACACAATCAGATGCAGACAGACATTCACATCAATAATACAGTGTTGAGTAAATTACTTTACCACTACAACACGTGTCACACAAGTGGGGGCTAGTATGTCCGTGAGCACTTGCATGAGTATTCGATTAACACTTAAATTGGAATGCGCTGGTGTCAAACGTGTCACTGGGACTGCTGTAAGCCAAGTGGCAAAATTGCTTGCAATCGGCACTTGTTGTGCGAGGCTGGCTCAAGCCATGGAAGGGCCATGAAATTAGCCACGGAAAGACATTTTGGCCTCATTCTTGCACAAATATTGTGCAAGCGTGACGGATCTACACGCACAAGCATAGGAGTGTATTGTGCAAGCACTGGAGAGTGCATATGCGGCAATTGTGCAATCAAAGTGTCACAAATGAAAAAGACCACCACCACATGGTGCAAGTTACAATGCCTTGAATGCATGCATTAAGTATAATGCGCCATTGCTCTAGAAAAAAGAGTGCCACCACCATCACCACACAGTGCAAGTTACAATGTTATGGCCACCACATGTATTCCTAGACAAAAAAGACCATCACCACCACCACCATCACTACCACCACCACACACTGCAAGTTACAATGCATGCATTCAGTATATGCGCCATTGCTCTAGAAAAAAGAACACCAACGCCACCTCCACCACACAGTGCAAGTTACAATATCGCAGCCACCGCCACCTGTGCCAGTAGAGTATCTGCACCAGTTGGTTATAGAAAAAGACCACCAGCGCAAGTTACAGCAGGCCCAGGGCAGCACACACACCATTCACACCACCACATGTGCCAGAAAGTAAATTCGCTCAATGGCTGAAGAAAAGGACCACCAGCGCAAGTTACAGCCGGTCAGAACCTGCACCACTGCCATTAGAGTGCACGCTGCAGCAAGCAAATGTAACTTGCCTAAGGGCATGCCATTAAATTGAGAATTTGGGCAGAAATTCAATGGCAGGTGTATATATATATAGATGGTATATAAATCTTTTACTATCCTTCCTGTCTCTTTTGATGTATGAGGCCATCATGTGATAAGTGAGGGTGCTGGGCTGTACTAGGTGATAAAACCATACAGCAAAAGTGAAAGTGGTTGTTATATTGCACATTGGACTTTTCAGTTTTATTGTTCTTGAGCGAAAATGCAAAACATTTCACCATACCAAGGCATACTTTAGTCCAATCAATGTGTACATGGTGAGGCCATACAGGTTCTGCTAATTCTATCACATCTTTCTGATACACATCTTATACAATGTACATAGGGCAAGGAACTGTATTAATCTGTGCACACCCTTATGCTGACAGAGCTATAACAGCAACAGCTTCCACAGTTCTATGACATGCCAGTGCAGCCACAGTGATAGGGCCACGGATCACACACCTCCTTCACTGCATAAGTCCCACTTCATAGATTTGAGGCTCAGATTTGGCTACAAGCTCTTACTGTTCTTTCATGTTTAATACTAGCAAGTGGGGAACTTCTTTAAGCAATGGACGTAGCAAGGTAAGATCAATCAACTAAATCGAGCATTTTGGCTGCATAGGCCTTTGTCAGCCAAAACAGATTATATATTTAATACTACCCATGTATCACTTTGCACTATATTGCATTCTATACACAACATGCACACTGCACGGACAAATAAGACGTTTCACCCATGACAGTATCTGTCAACTACAGAACTGTACCAACCTGTGCCAGTGTGCACTCATGCTCGCCCAGGAAGTCATCGTCATCTACAGTTTGAGTTGCATTGTCAACGTCATACACTTTGAACTTCAACCTCTGCACCTCCTCAAATCGGTAGGTCAATTGGATGCGGGTGACAAAGTCTGGGTTCAAAGTGTTCTTGATGTGCTCTGTGCGGGCAAGCTGTGTGGCAAGGGAGAAGGGAGGGGTAAAGGATGAAGAGGGGGTGGGGGTAGGTGGGACCAGGGAAGGGAAACATAGTAAGGGAAGCGAGGAAGGGGTGGGGTGGGGAGGTGGACGGAGTGGAGAGAGGAAGGAGAAGAGACGGAAGAGGCAGAAGGGTATTAAAGACAAGAATAGAAGGGAAGCTGGAGGGAGGTGCTGCTGGAAGTTTGAAGAGAAGGTTCAGAAGAGTTGAATAGTTTACTAAGTGTAAATCCGATTCCCCCACAATGACTTGCGATTGAATTGATCTATGCACTGATAGCTCCCACTCCCGCTTCACTAACCTCCGTCCACTTTCCTTCGGCCGAACAATCGTACACGACTACGATAGGATCTGACTTGGAAAAGACGTCCATGTCCAACAGGTTTCGGCAGCTAAATGAGAGGGAAATCTCGGAAGATGGACCATCCCCCCCGGCAACTGCCATTGCTAGTGTACTAGCGCTTCAACGAGTAGCTACAGAATCTGCTTTTCGCGAGGGGTCCGACACTACCGAGGGGTCCGACACTACTCACTCAAGCGTACGAGATTTCGAAATCCACCGGATTTCAAATGGATTTCTGGATTTCACTTGGATTTCACGTGGATTTCTGGATTTCACGAGGATTTCACGTGGATTTCTGGATTTCACGTGGATTTCTGGATTAGTGACCTGTTTCTGAGCAGCATAAGCCATTATAGGCCAATTCAGGCCGATCTTAGCAATGAAGCGTCTGTGATAGCTTGCGTGCGGCGCCTTAACCTGTCTAGTCACCAAAACTACGTAGCCCAGACTCTCGGTGGCAGACCACAGCCCCGTCACACTATTGTTGTAGGTTGTGGTTAGTTGTTTACATAACACCTAATACTGCTATGAGGTGTGAACCACGAACGTAATGGCTGTACTCGTTCTTTTGAAACTGTGACGGAAGCACTGAGGAATTAAAGACTTTATTGCTTGCTGACACAGGCCCGTACGCAGCTCGGAGATTGGAGGGTTCTGCTCTCAAAGTGGAACTTATGGTTATCAGCTCAGTTTAATGAGTAATGATGAATAGATTAGGTTGCATGCTTGGCTAGTTTCACATGTAGCTAGCTGGCAATAACTGTCTGATCTTGCAGCTGGAACACGGTCGCGACGGAGGTCGACCACAGTGCAAAGTTGCGCACGAGGTCAAGCACGAGAATGCACCTGCCGATTCATTATTCATTGGTGTTAGTCAGTATAATATATATATAACAATTCATAATCTTGCGCTAGTTCTCTGCTCGGCATATAGGTGGAGGGTTAGTCCAGCTGGCTGGAGTAGCGGAAGGGCTAGCCGGCGCCAGCGCGCTAGCTAAACCGCCATTTTCTCAACAGAAATAATGGCGCATGAATTGGATTTCAGTCGCGATTTCTGGATTTCAGTTGGGATTTCTGGATTTCAGCTAGGATTTCTGGATTTCAGATGGATTTCAAATGGATTTCTGGATTTCACATGGATTTCAGGATTTCGGGCTGGATTTCTGGATTTCGGGCTGGATTTCTGTGCCAGTGTACGAGATTTCTCGCGTGTCGGACCCCTCGGCTTTTCGTCGAGGTCTGTTTCTGATCACGTGAGTGTGACAAACAACCACACAGACTTATACGCAGACTTACGGAACTGTGACTATACTATATATAGTCGTCTAGTGGTGGACAGGGTATGGAGGAAACGTTACAAGCGCTATCAGAGCAGGTAGCAGAGATGTCCCAACAAGGCCTAGTGATAATATGTGGAGACTTTAAATGCTAGTAGCGATTCCAATCCAGATTTCAAACTATTCTACTTGCATTTATTCACTGTATTACTGCACAGTACGTTTCTTTGTGAGTACAGCGGTCTTTATCTCATCGAAATAGGTTAAGGTTAAGCCACACTCCGCTCTCCATTTAACCGAATGAATGACGTTTTTGTTGTACCGCCTTTGACTTAAGAAAGTATATACTTCCTGCGGAAACACGTGGGAAACTCGTGCCGAACTCGTGGCTCGCGAGCTGCGCCTCGTAGCACCGTATCTTGACCGTCTCTGCACGGATTCGAAAGGGTTATGGCTCAAATTGAAGCTCTCAACAAAATGCAACGAAGTGTTTCATAGACTGAGCCACAGAAGTGAATGATGGTTTAGTAGTTTCACTTGAATCTACTTTCTCTCTGTCTTGCATAGATCCTCCAAGACTTAGAGGATCTGCCTGGGCAGAAATCCACTTTTTGCAGAATCAGCCTCTGTAGGAACAAGAATGATGCATACTGTGATGATACACCATCACAATAGATGGGGCTTGCGTACAAGAGATCCTACAAAGTTCTATTTTATATTGTAGTACTAATTTTACAATTCATAATAATGACATTGTATTGCATGATCTGATCTGCATGCATGCCCAACTCTACCAGCAGACTGCAGTTCAGGCTATATAGGCTTGTAGACTTGCAGGGTTGACCGGGTAAAAAGTACAAGGCAGAAAAAGTTAATTGCTGGCATGCAGGGGTGTCGGGATATAGCTACCTAGCATTGGTCTGGCAGAAGTAATAATGTGCAAATATCCTTAAAGTGTTGGCCTACCCCATCCTGGGAGGTGGGGGCATGCCCGCAGCAGATGTTTGGAATATTACACCTTCTGAGAATTTTCCTCAGGCAACATTGAGGTACAAAAGAAGCCTTGGATAGCTACCAAACTGCAAGCATAAAATAGCTATGTATATATACACCCATATACCCCCTCCCCTCCCCCACCCACACACTCACTGCTTGCAGTAACTGAGCTAGCATCTAGAATTCAATATAGCTATTTCCATAGCTACATAAATTGCTGGAAGTAGTTGCTAGCTAACACTGTAAAAACATGAGACAAGCTTCCTAGGAGTTGGTTCCGTGGCTACAAACATGTAATTGCATGGGATTCTTGCTCTGCAAGTGGAAGCGGCATGCATGTTATGAAAACAATATAAAGTGAGCTGGTAGTGCATCCCACTAGACTGTTCAATAATTATATGCAAACGTCATAGCAATAAGCATTCTGGGCATACAGTGAGTTTGCATTGAAGTGCTGTTTTACTAGTCTGCATGTATACTTGTAAAACGTCATTGTTACCTTTCAGCCAAGAAACTAACCCACCAGGGAAGGGAGCACTACCTCATTATATACTTATTTAGTTGTGTACTGCATGCATGGCAATAACAAACAAACTTGGAATCACTGCACCAACTGCCTTAGTTACCAGAGTTGTAAAAGATCTTGTTAACTTGCAATAACAGCTTAGTACTTAACATGAGTTGTAAGTTAACAGACTTGCTTAACACAGTTAATCCAAGTAATGAATGTATAATCATAATAATTCATCATATCAATATTGATATTTATTGTGCCATATACAAGCTGTACAAATGACTGCAGTCACTACACGCATGCAAGCTAATGAATTAAGCAACTATACTGCTGTATGTGTGTTTGTGTGTGCATGTAGTAGAATGATTATACTGTGAGGTATATATTACGCACATTTATATGTTGTTAGTACTGTTCTAGCTATGGTGTTCGTGAGGCTTGCAAGCCATTGACAGGCATGAGAACAGAATGGAGGGAATTTTGTGTACAGTAAACTGATAGTGAAGAGGCATGACAGCAGATGGAGCCCAATTACTTTGTAGTGGTTGTAAGGTAGCTATATTGCTTCTCAGGTATATATATGCAGCCATAGTTGTACTGCATGTGCAGGTCCTTGCATGCAGGACAGTATATGTTTAGAGAAGACTATCTATGGGTTTCAGATGTTCTTTGCTGCCCTTATTTATTGTGCTTGAAATAACCCCTGCATGAGTATAGCAATAGTTACCTTCCAACCTTTCCAAACTAAGTGGGCTGTATCTGCTGTATGTGGCATGCCTCTTCACTATCAGTTTACTGTACACAAAATGCTCTTCATTCTGTTCTCATGCCTGCCTCCTCATGCCATGTACTATGTATACTTCAAGGCATACTTTAGAAACGCTATATATAGCCATCTGCTGTAAGGCCTCTTCACTATCAGCTTACTGTACACAAAATGCTCTCCATTCTGTTCTCGTGCCTGTAAATGGCTTGCATGCCTCACGTACACCATAGCTGGAACAGTACTTATGTCTATCAACATATAAATGTGCATATACTTCACAGTATATTCTCATTCAACTATATGCACACATATGTACGTACATACAGCAGTAGAGTAGCTTAATTCATGAGCTTGCATGCATGTGTGTACTGACCGCTGCATTCTAGTTTTGCATTCTAGTACTAGTTCTTCTACTCATTTTGTAGCATGCAGAAGTCAGCAATGTACATGATTTGTGCATGCATGCACACGCAGAAGCACACATGTACACCTTCCTGAAGTCTACATGCATGCATGCACAGGATGCATATAGGCAGCTGAATGTCTACTGTTTGATTGATGCCTGGGAGTATGTGCAAAGCAAATTGTTTATTTATCTTGCAGCATGCAAGCCAAGATAGGAGCAATGGGCAGTCCTTCATCTTGCTCCAGGCTGAAGTGATTTCAAAAACATTAATTATCTTCCTAGCCTGAAACCTACAGTACATTTGTACAGTTTGTATATGGCACCATGAATTTCATATGATATTATGAATATGATTATACATTCATTGCTTGGATTAACAGTGTTAAGCAAGTCTGTTAACTTACAACTCTGTTAAACCATGTTAAGTAAGCTGTTATTGCAATTTAACAAGATCTTTTACAACTCTGCTAACTAAGGCAGTTGGTGCGGTGAATGAAACGAATAGGAATCGGTTTGGGACCGCCACAGCCTAAATGTAGGACCAGTAGCTACCATAGCTTCAAACTCATTTCCACAAGCAGAAGTGAGCTAGATGGCCGAACAAGTACATCATATCTACTCCTCAGGAGTTGGGCAAATAATATCTGAATGAAGCTAGTGTGTTGCAGCTCCAGCTACTAAGAAATATGCAGTTTTCCCTTTTAATCGGCGACACAGACTACAAGGTAAACGTTACAAACTAGCTTCAACCAGTTTTGGGAGCCTTCATCTATCTTTTACACTTGAGAACCTTAAAAAAATCACGAAGATTGCTTCTCGTCTGTGGAAATCGCTTCGCGTGAACACGATAGAGGGTGCCATTTTGTTTATATACGCGCCATGTTGTTCAAAGGTACGCGAGGAATTTGGAATGGGAATCGGTTTGGAATCGCTAATGCTAGCTAGATGTGGTAAATTGGATATGAATAGGGAAGGTATCTACAGGAAAAGTGATTGATGTGGCAAGATTAACCAGGATGAAGCTTTTGTGGACTTCGTTAGAAGTGTGGACATGGCAGTAGTGGATGGCAGAATGGGAATAGATGGGTTTGCATGCATGTCAGCTAGAGCAGGGGTCGTCAGCGGTTGATTACTGCATTGTCGGAGAGGAGAATATGGGATTGATTGGCAACTTTAAAGCGACTACTATGAATGAAAGTATTTAAGAGATGAAGCTTGAAGGAATCGCGGTGAAGGTGCCAGATCATTCACTGTTGCAGTGGGATATTCTGAGAGAGGGGATGAGTGAGGAGGTCAAAGAAGAGAAGCCACCAGAGGCCAGGAAGACATTTGTGGTGCCAGAGGATTGCCTCCAGAATGAAAAAGACAGCATCAGGGAGCTGGAGAGCAAATTGAGAAACGCTGAGAAGGAACAGAATGAGCTAGATGAGCTATATGGGGAGGTAGTGCATGGCATTGCTGAAAAGGGGACTGGTCAAATTAAGGGTGAAGACAGGCTCAAGGGGCAGGGGACAACTGTGGATTACAAAGGACTTGTGCCTCGATCAGTGAACTTCACGGGGGAATACGGTACCCCCTGCTAACATTGGGCATCTGGTGCCTCAGTGAACTTTACCAGGGAATACGGCATCCCCTGCTAACATTGGGCATCTGGTGCCCCAATGAACTTCACGGAGGAATACAGCATCCCCTGCAAACATTTTGCATCTGTGCCCCAGTAAACTTCACTGGGGAATACTGCATCTCCTGCAAACATCGGGCATCTGGTGCCCCAGTCAACTTCACCGGGGAATACGGTATCCCTTGCAAACATTTTGCATCTGGTGCCCCAGTGAACTTCACCGGGAAATACGACATCCCCTGCAATCATCGGGCATCTGGTGCCCCAGTCAACTTCACCGGGGAATACAGGGTCCCTTGCAAACATTGGGCATCTGGTGCCCCAATGAACTTCACCGGGGAATACAGGATCCCTTGCTAACATTGGGCATCTGGTGCCCCAGTGAACTTCACTGGGGAATATGGCATTCCCTACAAACTTTGGTATCTGGTGCCACAGTGAACTTTACCAGGGAATACTGCATTCCCTGCAAACATCGGGCATCTGGTGCCCCAGTCAACTTCACGGGGGAATACGGCATCCCCTGCAAACATCGGGCATCTGGTGCCCCAGTCAACTTCACGGGGGAATACGGCATCCCCTGCAAACATTGGGCATCTGGTGCCCCAGTGAGCGTCACCAGGGAATACAGGATCCCTTGTAAATATTTGGCATCTGGTGCCTCAATGAATTTCACCAGGGAATACGGCATCCCCTGCAATCATCGGGCATCTGGTGCTCCAGTGAACTTCATGGAGGAATACAGGATCCCTTGCAAACATTGGGCATCTGGTGCCTCAGTCAACTTCACGGGTGAATACGGCATCCCCCCTGCTAACATTGGGAATCTGGTGCCCCAGTGAACTTCACTGGGGAATACGGCATCTCCTGCAAACATTGGTATCTGGTGCCACAGTGAACTTCACTGGGGAATACAGGATTTCCTGCAAACATTGGGCATCTGGTGTCTCAGTAAACATCACCGGGAATACTGCATCCCCTGCAAACGTTGGGCATCTGGTGCCCCAGTCAACTTCACGGGGGAATACGGCATCCCCTGCAAACATTGGGCATCTGGTGCCCCAGTGAACGTCATCGGGGAATACAGGATCCCTTGCAAACAGTGGGCATCTGGTGCCCCAATGAACTTTACCAGGGAATAAGGCATCCCCCTGCTAACATTGGGAATCTGGTGCCCCAGTGAACTTCACCGGGGAATACGGCATCTCCTTCGAACATTGGTATCTGGTGCCGCAGTGAACTTCACTGGGGAATACAGGATTTCCTGCAACCATCAGGCATCTGGTGCCACAGTCAACTTCACGGGGGAATACGGCATCCCCTGCAAACATTGGGCATCTGGTGCCCCAGTGAACGTCACCAGGGAATACAGGATCCCTTGCAAACATTGGGCATCTGGTGCCCCAATGAACTTCACCAGGGAATACAGGATCCCTTGCAAACATTGGGCATCTGGTGCCCCAGTGAACTTCACCGGGGAATACGGCATCTTCTGCAAACTTTGGTATCTGGTGCCACAGTGAACTTTATCAGGGAATACAGGATTTCCTGCAAACATCGGGCATCTGGTGCCCCAGTAAACATCACCAGGAATACTGCATCCCCTGCAAACATCAGGCATCTGGTGCCCCAGTCAACTTCATGAGGAAATACGGCATCCCCTGCAAACATTGGGCATCTGGTGCCCCAGTGAACGTCATCAGGGAATACATGATCCCTTGCAATCGTTGGGCATCTAGTGCCCCAATGAATATCACCAGGAATACTGCATCCCCTGCAAACATCGGGCATCTGGTGCCCCAGTCAACTTCACGGGGGAATACGGCATCTCCTGCAAACATTTGGCATCTGTGCCCCAATGAATTTTACCAGGGAATACAGGATCCCTTGTAAACATTGGGCATCTGGTGTCCCAGTGAACTTCACAGGTGAATATGGCATCCCCCCTGCTAACATTGGGCATCTGGTGCCCCAGTGAACTTCACAGGTGAATATTGCATCCCCCCTGCTAACATTAGGCATCTGGTACCCCAGTGAACTTCACTGGGGAATACGGCATCTCCTGCAAACATTGGTATCTGGTGCCACAGTGAACTTCACCGGGGAATACTGCATCCCCTGCAAACATCGGGCATCTGGTGCCCCAGTCAACTTCACGGGGGAATACGGCATCCCTTGCAAACATCAAGCATCTGGTGCCCCAGTGAACTTCACTGGGGAATACAGCATCCCTTGCAAACATTGGGCATCTGGTACCCCAATGAACTTCACCAGGGAATACAGGATCCCTTGCAAACATTGGACATCTGGTGCCCCAGTCAACTTCACGGGTGAATACGGCATCCCCCCTGCTAACATTGGGCATCTGGTGCCCCAGTGAACTTCACCGGGGAATACGGCATCTCCTGCAAACATTGGTATCTGGTGCCACAGTGAACTTCACTGGGGAATACAGGATTTCCTGCAAACATCGGGCATCTGGTGCCCCAGTAAACTTCACTGTGAAATATGGCATCCCTTGCAAACATTTTGCATCTGGTGCCCCAGTAAACATCATCGGGGAATACGGCATCCCCTGCAAACATCGGGCATCTGGTGCCCCAGTCAACTTCACAAGGGAATACAGCATCCCCTGCTAAAAATTTTGCATCTGGTGCCCCAGTGAACTTCACCGGGGAATGCGGCATCCCCTGCAAACATCGAGCATCTGGTGCCCCAGTGAACTTCACGGGTGAATACGACATCCCCCCTGCTAACATTGGGCATCTGGTGCCCCAGTCAACTTCACCGGGGAATACAGGATCCCTTGCAAACATTTTGCATCTGGTGCCCCAGTGAACTTCTCCAGGGAATACGGCATCCCTTGCAAACATTGGGCATCAGGTGCCCCAATGAACTTCACCGGGGAATACAGGATCCCTTACAAACATTGGACATCTGGTGCCCCAGTGAACTTCACGGGTGAATACGGCATCCCCCCTGCTAACATTGGGCATCTGGTGCCCCAGTGAGCTTCACCGGGGAATATGGCATCTCCTGCAAACATAGGTATCTGGTGCCCCAGTCAACTTCACTGGGGAATACTGCATCCCCTGCAAACATTTTGCATCTGGTGCCCCAGTCAACTTCACCGGGGAATACGGCATCCCCTACAAACATCGGGCATCTGGTGCCCCAGTGAACTTCACTGGGGAAGACGGCATCCCCTGCAAACATCGGGCATCTGGTACCTTAGTGAACTTCACGGGGGAATACGGCATCCCCTGCAACACAAAATACCTACGGTACTGCGAGGTATATATATGCACAGTTGTATGTTGTTCTATATAACCTTATGCACATATATAAGGTATAGTACTGTTCTAGCTCTGGTGTATGCGAGGCATGCAAGCAATTTACAAGCATGAGAACAGAATGAAGGGCAATTTGTGTGCAGTAACCTGATAGTGAAAGGGCATGACAGCGGATGGAGTCCATTAACTTTGAAATGGCTGTAAGGTAGCTATTGCTACTCAGGGGATGGGTTATTTGAAGCAGCCACAATGCATGCAGCAAAGAACATCTGAAACCCATAGATAGTCTTCTTTAAACGTATACTGACCTGCATGCAAGGACCTCACAGTATATATATTCTCATTCTACTACGTGCACACACATCTATCAGGTTACTGTACACAAAATGCCTTTCATTCTGTTCTCATGCCTGTAAATTGCTTGCATGCCTCGCATACACCATAGCTAGAACAGTACTATACCTTATATATGTGCATAAGGTTATGAAGAACAACATACAACTGTGCATATATATACCTCACAGTACATGCTCATTATATGCACACACAGATATACATACAGCAGTATAGTAGTTTTAATTCATGAGCTTGTAGTGCTGCATGGGGCAGTTGCTGTAAGTGTGCCTAGCACGAGGCACTTGAAATAAATTTATAATTGGTATTGATATTGATATACTGTTTAATGAAATATCCTGTACTGTCTGTTACTTCATGCTAGAATGCATTACTTCATGCTACTTGTTCATGTTCATGTTCATGTTACTTCATGCTAGAATGCATAGCTACTGTACATACCTTCGTTGCCATTTATATATTAAAGTATGTGTAACATGCATGTACATGTTTAGCTCAGTTTTATGTATATAGTTTTTACTTTTGGTAACCGCCATTTAGCCATAACAAAATGGAACATGCTAATTAAAGTTTTTGACAACTTACATAAACAAGAATTACTTAAAGCATGGAAGAAGAGATATACAAATGAACTGCTAAATCATTTCAGTTTACTGAACAATTAATGTAGCTATTCATCATTGACATGGCGTTCCATGAACAACAATAACTCAGAACAATTGATCATACAGATTCTGTTTGAGTACTAGATATAGAAAATTTGCCTGGTGCATGCAATGACACAAGCTGTGCATCTATACAGCAGGTCTCTGCCTTGGGGAGATACCCCTCCACTTGAAATACTGGACCACTTGATTTGGAACTTCAGCCAAAACTGCTCGAGCCAAAGCATCTTTGGTGGACTGGAGGAGGGAAGACAAGAGGAAGACGGACAAGCTGGCATGCAGGAATGTGCCACTGCATGAGATGAGTCATGACATTGGGACTAATGGAGTATTGTATGCGTCACCAGGTGCGCTCCTGGCGTCACAGTACACTGCAGCTCACTTCTTTGAACTGCCTGTATGGCACAAACTGAACTATATCTCTGACGGCCTTTTCACCTTTGTGAGTTAGTCTGCACAGGTGGAGATGTTCAGATACAAAAGAAAGTATGTAAATGTTTTCACAACAACTGATTGCAGCACTGGGAAGAAGGAAAGCCTACACAAATTTCAATTCATAGAATGAAACCGAAACACACACACACACATACACTTACAATCCTTCGTCACAGTCCAGAGCCTCCATAGCTGTGAAGTCTGCATCTCCCACTCCAACAATAATGACAGACATGGGGAAGCGTGATGCCTTGATGATAGCTGTCTTGGTGTGGTCCATGTCAGTCAGCTCGCCATCAGTCAACATGAGCAAGATGAAGTAGTTCTAGAGAAATAGCACCACACAAGAAGAGGCTTGTCCACTGCATAGTCCAGTTAGCAGAATATAGTGCAGTCTCACTGCTCACCTGTGCTTCAGGGTTCTTGTCAGCCTGCTCTGCAAACCTCGACACATGACTGATGATGGGGGCTGCGTTAGTTGGTCCCCACAACTTCACATTGGTCAGGGCATATCTGTAGGCATCCAACACTCCTTGGATACCTGAAGCAAGGAAGTGTCACCCTAGTGTGAAGTACTGTATACAGAGGTTAGCAGTGTGCAGTGTTTATATGGGTGCGTGTGCAGTATTACATATTAATATACACAACAGTAATACACAGTACATGTTACAATATTAATATTATACTGTTATCTACAGCAATGTGGTGTATACCGCGCACACACACACGCACGCACACACACACACACGCACACACACACACACACACATGCTACTGTACATGCAGTTACTTATTCATTAGCCTGTCCTCTTCAATGGAAATGACTCATACCAACTCAACCAAAATAACCCATGGTGTTACTCTCCCGCAAATGGCACACATTATGAGAAGTGCTGCAAAACAAACTCCACATACTCACCGTAGCAGTATGGGTTCTCAGGGTTACCATTCAAAGCAAATTCATGTGATGCCTGCAGAAGGTGGAGGGAGGGGAAGGGAGTGGAGGAAAGAGGAGGGAGTGGAGGGAAGAGGAGGGAGTGGAGGGAAGAGGAGGGAGTGGAGGGAGAGAGAGGGAGTGAAGGGAAGGGAAGAAGGGGAGAGAAGGGAAGGAGGGGAGGGGATGGGATGGGGGGAAGTATAAAGACTAAGCAAACACATAAAGACTTTGGTGTGTGCAAACTGACATCAGAGTGGCCTGGCAGCTTGGCCCCAAACCCAAGGGCAGGAAATTGCTTATCACTAGAAAAACGAAAGAACAGCAAACAGATAACTCCTTGGTACATGCTGCGGTGATCATCCCTTCCTTCTTCCCTGCGTACTGACACACACACTGTTTCACTAACGTGTCGTAGTCCTGGATAATGCATCCCACTGCTGTCAGTGCCTCTGTGTACTGGTTGCTAGGGACTGGAGATTCAGGGTCCAGGTAGTGCAGGGACGTTGGGAGGGAAGGCTTCCCGTTGGAGCCAGTGAAGTCTATCCCAACAGTGAAGTTTAGCTGACAGCCTCCAACAACGTAATCAAAGAAGGAGTGCTCCTCAAAGACCTATCCACACAGGAAATACAAAGTATGGACATGCAGGAAGTTACAATGCAGTGAAACCTGTCTAAGATGGTCACTGTATAAGGCAGCCACCTCTCCAAAGCAGCCAGCCTCCCTGGACCCAAACACATTACAGTTCACCTTTACAACTCTTTATAAAGGCCAATAACAACTGGCGAACAATTAGCTATCATAGACAGGTTCCACTGTATGTTGGGCTGCAAGAAGTTCTCTGCCCCACTCACCTCCACGGCACACTGAATCACACCCGAGTTCTTGTAGCCCTTCTTCTTGGCAGCCTTCTTCTGGTTGATGAGGTCCCAAGTCAGCTTGCCCTGGCCTGGCCTCAGCTCACTCAGCGAGGTGAAGAACTCACCAATCAGGTCATGATCACCGTCTGCATCCCAGTCATAGCATGTCACCTTGATGCGGCATGCCTCATTACTGCCACCAAGCAGGTTAGCCTTGATCTCAAAAGCAGGCCAGAAGGGGTTGAGGGTGTTCTTGATAACCTGTGTAGAAGCACGTACATTCATTAGATACACATGCTTCTGCACACATAAACAGAATAAAGAAGAGGCAGCACTTCAATACCCGAAACAATAGAGGCAGGGTACAAGAAGGACACCCATCCACACTCCCACATGCACACCTACTCATTGTACTAAGTGTTTGATGCATAGAGCCTTACAATAGTCTTGTAGACGACAGAGAAGGTTCCATCTGGGTTCTCTCTGGCCAGCTCCAGGTAAGGATCTGACTTGCCAAAGAGGTCCTTCTTGTCCAGTCCAACCCCGTTGCATGTCAGCTTCAATGCCTTCTTGCAGTGTCCCAACTCCTCAGCCCTCACCTGTGCAAGAGGTGAGGAAGTAGCAGTACTTAAACTCTCTCTCTCACACACACAGGCACACACACACACACACACACACACACACACACACACACACACACACACACACACACACACACACACACACACACAACACACACGCACACGCACACGCACACACACACACACACACACACACACACACACACACACACACACACACACACACACACACACACACACACACACACACACACACACACACACACACACACACACACACAGCTCAGCTCAGCTCCACTCACTATGATGGTGCCTGCTTTGCCTTTTGCCTTCTTTCCTTCAGTCAGAGGCTGCTTGTACGTACCAGCACTCACTACCTATGTACACAATCAGATGCAGACAGACAGACGCACAGACAGACAGACATTCACACCAATAATAGATAGCCATCATCTAGCTATCAGCTAGCCATCAGAAGCACACCATCAAGTATCATTTCACTGTTCGCTGCAACTGAAACAAACAGACATAAAAAAAACAGCTACAGCCAATCCTACACATGCACTCATAAGCCAGTGAAATACAACAATAAGTGAGGGTACTGGGCTTGGTTATACATAAAGCCATACAGTAAGAGTGAAAGTAGTCATTATATTGCAGTATGACCTTTTTGGTTTTGTCATTTTCAATCGAAAATGCAACATATTCTGCCATAGAATTCACTTCATCACGATACACTCTAGTGCAACCAATGTGTGTACGATGAGGCCATACAGGTTCTGCTAATTAAACAGAATTTAATCAGGAACACATATGGATGCTTTCACATTCTATCATACCCTTCTGGTATACATCTTATATCATGTGTTAGAGCAAGGAACTGTATTAGTCTGCTCAGATCTCATGACAGAGCTTCATTCCATAACAGCAACAGCTTCCACAATTCTACAGCATGCCAGTGCAGCCACAGTGATAGGGCCACGGACCACACACCTCCCTCACTGCATACAGTCCCACTTCATAGATTGAGGTTTAGATTTGGCTACAAGCTCTTACTGTTCCTTTGTATTTGTAGCCATGTACAGTGGCACCTGTCTAAGATGGTCACTGTGATAGCCAGCCACCTCTCTAAAACAGCCAGCCTCCCTAGCCCCAAATAACACTAAAGCATTGCAATCTACCTCTGTAGAGCAGCCTCTCTCTGTATAAGCCAGTTAGAACTGGCCCAAAGGTGGCTGTCTTAGGCAGTTTTCACTGTATTACTTTGCACTATATTGCATTCTATATGCAATATGCATGATGTACGGGCAAATAAGACGTTTCACCCATGACAGTATCTGTCGACTACAGAACTGTACCAACCTGTGCCAGTGTGCACTCATGCTCGCCCAGGAAGTCGTCGTCATCTAGGGTGTAGGTTGCATTGTCAATGTCATACACTTTGAACTTCAACCTCTGCACCTCCTCAAATCGGTAGGTCAATTGGATGCGGGTGACAAAGTCTGGGTCCAAAGTGTTCTTGATGTGCTCTGTGCGGGCAAGCTGTGTGGCAGGAGAGAAGGGAGGGGTAAAGGATGAAGAGGGGGTGGGGGTAGGTGGGACCAGGGAAGGGAAACAGAATGAGGGAAGCGATGAAGAGGTGGTGTGGGGAAGTGGGGAGGTGGAAGAAGTGGAGAGAGGAAGATGATAGGGAAGAGGTGAAACCAGAAGGGAAGTGGGAGGGAGGTGCTGCTGGAAGTCTGAAGAGAAGGCTCAGAAGAGTCGAATAGTTTACTAAACGTGCATCCGATTCTCCCACAAAGAATGACTTGTGGACTAGGGCACGGACACCCCCACATCCTGTTCACTAACCTCCGTCCACTTGCCGCCTTCGGCCGAGCAATCGTACACGGCCACAATAGGATCTGACTTGGAAAAGACGTCCTTGTCCAACAGGTTTCGGCAGCTAAATGAGAGGGAAATCTCGGAAGATGGACCAGCCCCGGCAACTGCCATTGCGAGTGTAGTAGCGCTTCAACGAATAAGTATCTAATCTGCTTGTTGTTAAGTCTATATATCTCTGATCACGTGCCTACATTCGATAAATATGGCGTCTGATACTGTGTCGACCATAGCGTCTGGCCCATCAGTATGTCTCTACCCGTGCAGACTGTCTATAAGTTGCCGTGCTATAGATTAATGAATGCTTGAATTGTGTTTTTCTCTGTTCCCCACCGCCCTGCCATCTCTTAGAAGATGCATTCTGGATTTGATCCCTGCAATTCTGTATGGGAACCAGTGAAGGAACACCCACTTGGACTAGGGCCTGGTGTATCCCAATGCACAACGGCTCTGTCGATTTCACGGAATGGGGTTATTGCTGTAGCTGAAAGCAACAGCAGGCAGATTCACATGTTCAACTCTGAATACCATCTATTAAAATCCTTTAAAGTATTTGAAACTACTCCAGTCGTTGATGATGTGCCAGCCATACAGGCGCTTACCTTTGACCACCATGGCAACCTGTATGTGTGTGGCATTCAGATGCAGGACCACAGTGGACTGCACTGCTTTAATGCTAATGGAAAGAAGATTGCTGAGTGGTACATAGATCCCGATTTAGTTGCTTTTGGCAGAGATGACGCGATGGTAATTCTCACGGGAGTGGGTGTTGACAGTAAGCAAGATGTCTACTTCAGTGTCATCACTGTTTTTATTAACCACGGTGATCATCCTGAATTTGTAATTGCTGCGTCTTTCCTTTGTGTCTGTCACCATGGCACGAGTCACGGTAAGGTTGTGGTCAGATATGCAGAAATTGCTACTGCCATGACTATTGGCCCCAATGGTATAATATACTCATCCAACGAGACAGGGGTATTCAGTGTCGATCCAGCAAGCTGTGTAGTGCAGAAGGTGGGTGGAGAAGACGCTCAGTGGAAGGAAGAACAGAATCTAAGCACAATCAGCATGAGTGGTGATGGATATATCTTCTTGTGCCAGTCTCAGGTTCCCGGAGGACTGCAGATATTTTCAATGGAAGGCAAGGAGATTGGTCGTATTCCATACAAAGACATGCATATGGCTGGAGTAGTAACCACAGTAGACCCATGGGGTTTCCTCCATGTCCTCCCAGTTTATTTTGAAGCTGAAGACATGGACAGGGATAACACAGTGAGGGTATACTAGACTATTTTCAGGATTTAGTATATACACAGACACTTAATGTGCACCTTTATTATACCCAAAGAAGAACCGTAGGTAACTCTATCTTTTGTATCTATACACATGCATGCTTTTATGTAACATTCATGTAGCTATAGTGTGTTCTACATTGTGTATGATACTGTTACTGGAGTTTTATATTCTTAGTTTCATTGCAGTTGGCACTGCAGTGTGTTAAGCTGCAGCCTACTGCTATGCCATATATTCTCAAAGCACCCTGTATTATTTTGTAACACTGTACAACTTAGTTGTTCATATTCAACAGGAGAAACTCTGTTTGTGGAAAGCAGAGTCTAGCTTCTGAATGTAATTTGGGCGAGCGAAGCGAAGCCCCCCCTATTCTGGGTGGTGTGAAACCGGAAGTTTTGATACATCATGTCCAGACTATATATCGTACGTTGTGCAGCCACATTGCACAATACCATCCATATTGTGCAATTGCATGCATTCTGTTGAAAGATGGCACATATACAGGTGGATCCAAAATTACGTCATGTCTACGTATAGTATGATCCTGTTGGATGGTGTGCCTATCAGGATCATGAATGAGGATGCACTGGACCGGTTGGCTCTACAAGCACTGTACGGGTCAGGTCGTCTCTCTGACCCTCCTCTTGTAGTTCAGAGCTAAAGAGTAGGGTGGCTTGTTGCAATTCAACACTAACAGAAAGCGACTTCCAGAGATGGGTGGGTGTTCCTGAAGTAGTGCAGAGCAGGTTGATATTTACATGTGGTTGACGCAGCTGGTTGTGTACAATGTGTTTTAGTTTTGGCTTCACATTGAATTGGCAAATGTTCCTAATGCAGACAAGCAGTACTCACAGTAGTCATGTCCATTGCTTGCAAGGACCATGTATGCATGTGCATTGTGTGTGTGTGTGTGTGTGTGTGTGTGTGTCATTGTTGATACTATTATTGGTGGACCTGTATGATATAATTATAGTCTAAGAGTTTTGTATTTGATTCTGCATGGTTTTGTGCTATTTGGAGGTAAGCTCAAGCAAGCCCTACACTTGGCATTTGAAGCCAATGACAGTGGCTAGGACTGTCCTCAGTAGCATGTGATTATGTTCCGATAGTGACAATGTGGCAAACTTGATTGGTAACCCACCCAATCATGAGCTATTAGGGCAGGTTGAGACCAGCCCATGCAAGTATCCCAAGGGGGGGAAACGTCCTTATTTCAGTGGTAGCTATGTACAGACGGTACAATTATGTAGTTTTATACACCTCTCGCTCAGGACAAACGGCAACATTGTACTGTCCTAAATAGATCTCAAGCTAGTGGTGTCATTGATACAAGGCATATGAGAAGTTCTGTATTGTGTTCATGACTCCAGGCCTGTCCTTGTTGGTATACATGTGCACCACCAAACTTGAAAGGTGGAAAAGAACTATAATAACAGGGCTGCATAGCTTTAGCTAGCATAAATACTAGCTATAACTACTTGCTACTCATGCTGTGTAGCTAATGCATGTGGCTCAAGCCAAGAGTATGCAAGAGATCTCTTTGCTGTGTAGCTATAGCTGTTCTTGCCGTGGTGAGGCCATCTATAGCTATGGTGAGGCTAATCACAATAGCTTGTGAAATACTCGCAAAAGTACTCTTGATGCTATGCACGAGAATTTGGCGCCAGTAGCACACGCTACAGTACTTGCGTATTATAGTGGAGCTGCGTATACAGTAGCCTGCAGCATGTAGCTACAGCAACGCCGGTGAGGTTGCCATGTAGACCGTTTCACGTGACCCATATAAAATGGCTGCCATCGAAAGGTCGCCGGCTGCCCCAGGCCAGTATCCCATTCCAAAGGTAGTGAGCCCGTTCATTCGTGTCAGTTGTAGTAAATAGATACAATCAGCTGCATGTGCTTGTGCTCAGCTTGGCTATATGCGATTACCTTAAGCATTAATAACTCACTCTTAACTCGTTTTTTTATTAGATGCGCCCAGAATTCAACCCTAAGACTGCGGGACAGCCGGTATCTACCTACGAGCTGGGGATAGGCTCGACACAAATAGCCTTTGCAGACAACGGTATCATAGCCATTATCGACTTCGAAAGAACTCTTCACCTTTTTGACAAACAGTACCATCCTCTGCATACCTTCACATGTTGTGATGAGTTGAAGAGTGACGGTTTTGAATGTGTTGTTGTACCAATGCAGATGATATTTGATGCTTTTGGCAACATTCTTCTTGCAGTCAAGCTGTACAGCTCTAAAAGGCATTGTGGCTTGTTGCGATTCAACACTAATGGAAAGCAACTTCAAGAGATGAGTGTTCCGAAAGCCGTGCAGGGCAGGTTGGAGGAGGGGCGTGACATCTTCTATAATGTTACTGGAGTAGCCAGGGACCCTCATGGCAATGTATTCTTCCGGGCCATTCGTGAAGTTTCTGATGGCTCAATTACACATTTTCTATGCAAGCAGCCCATTGGCTCTGGAGTACCCACTGTGATTAGCGATGATATCTTTGGACAGGATGTTGGCGATGTCAAAGTCATGGAAGCTATCAATTATTATTGCAATCAGCTGGCTTATGGACCTAATGACCACCTGTATGTGGTATCCCCCGATGGTATTCAAGAATTTGATTCCACCAGTGGGAACAAACTTCGAACTATCTCTTTGGATGCTCTTCCGATTGGGGATGATGATGTGCATAACCCTCAAGTGTGCTTCGGTTTGACTGTCAGTGGTGATGGGTACATCTTTGTGACCATCCTGGGGATGCCAGATGTGTTTGTTTTCTCTCAAGACGGCAGTTTCTTGAACAAGCTGTCCACACCTAGTAGTCAGGCAGTAGGTGGAATAGCTATTGACCGAGATGGATTTCTACATGTAGGCTGCGTAGCTGATGGTTGTGTTTATGTGTTTTAGTTACAACTTCTCATTGGCATGTGTTTCCAGTCCAGACAAGCAGTAGTCACCAATATTTGTGGCTGTACATTAAGAATTATGAGGATCATGTATGTATGTATGTTGTTTCACACTAATTTCGCAAATCATTGCCAAAATGGGGTGTCAGATATGTTCGCAAATAAACATTTTGCAAAGAAGACTCTACATTAAAGTGGACATTAAAGCCTATTAGTGTAATAGCAGGAACAAACGCTTCTGAAATTGAGCAAACAAAAGAGCTTCAATGCTGTTTGTTGATCCACCATTTTATTATGACATCATGTGCAAACACAATAACATGCCATACGTATTATATGCGTTTATGCCATGAGACATGTAGAGATGAAAGGGTAGGCAGAGTCATGCAGAGGAAGTAAGCAAAGAGACATGGTAAATTGTTAATCATGATCAAGAAGAAGCCTGCCCCCTTGGCACTTTCACTCAATTCCCCATATGTCTCTCTCAGTCTCATCTGTTGTCTGTTGTCTTTCTCTCAGTGTTCAGTGCTGCATGGTGCAGTTGCCCTAGTCTACTTGCTGTTGGCATATGATGCACTTAATTAGTTTATGATTTGAGCGATATGATAAGTGTGACACAGTACGTGTAGCTATGTGCGTACAAACATGCACAAGACAGCCTTCATGCACTTGTTGCTAGCTAGTTACTGACAGTGACTGTTCATTGCATCTCTATGACTGCTCAAAAGTACAAAAAGCAATGTCATAATGATTTATGTGAAGTTGTAGCTTTCCTATAATCAGCAATAGTTAATTGAGCTTTAATTGAAGTTGCCTAACGTACACGTACAGCGATTTTCCACAATATATATCAACATCGTGGAAAGTCCCCTATTACCACACGGCTGTTTCGCACCATATAAATTGTGGCATCTTAGTTTTGGTTTGGAAACCGGGAACAGGCGGCGAGACTGAGTTCAAGGTTTAAACGGCAAAAGGGAATAGGCTTTTACTCCACGGAAACTCTACCAATGCAGAAGTAACGTCGGTACGCAGCAGAAATGACAGGTTTCCAGTGAGTCCTAGCCTTTAAAGCGTAGTTTTTACTATTACAATGGCGAAATTACAGCCGACCCTGGCGTCCTTTAATCTTCTCCTAGCGCTCTTCTGCCAGTTTTCACGCTATCGTGCTATACCTTGTATGAAAGCCCAAGCTGTCTATAACATGGCGGTGAAGTGCCTGTTCTACGGCGCATCGCAGATTTTAGGTTACAAGGGTCCTGGCGACTGCTCTTTACTGTGTATTTTACCTACACTAGCTAAGAGCAGACATATTTCGAGAAACACGTCGCATCGCTTGTTTCTTTGCTTCTGAGCACACAGTTGGACAAGGGCTATCAGAAAATGGACCCTTCCCCGCCCTTCCCCAGCATCTAGGTAGGTTTTTCGAGCATTTTCCAACACCGGTGTACGAGTGTTCGCTGATGCTGGCTACGAGGCAGATGGAGCCTAATCTGGAGTACTGAGCAAGTGCTCCTGTGGAAGTGACTCCTTAGAAGCTGGTAGCGAGTCCTCATTGATCACTTCAGGACTGCAAGACTGATAGATTGACTGCTTCTGCAATGGGAGTGCAATCGGCAGCCACGTCCTTGCAATCGTCTTAGTTCTGCACACGATTTGTCACATTTGATAGCAGGGATGCTAGAAATGGCTTGAGCGTGCTGGCAATCCTCAAGAAACGCTGTGATAACTTGCAAAACTAAATCGTGAAAGCGGTCAGACAATTAAGCCCAATCCACCGTATGGCTCCTTGGCTATACGGGTCCTTGGGTCATACCAGGGGCGCGAATGCAGTACAAGGCCCTGCCATGCACATTCGGCCTTGGAGCACAGTCAGCTAACATATGGAGACGCGATTGGAATGTCAGGAATGCAATTATTGAGGTGCTGGTATTGCGCAATCCCAGGACTTGTCCGACCCCCCCTGAGTTGCCACTGCGAAACAGCCGTGACCATGTCATCAGAGGTCCACGGGTCACGTGACCCAATAAAATGGCTGCCGTTTCAAGGAAGCAGGCTGTCCCAGCCCCCTATCGCATCCCAAAGGTAGTGTGCCCGTCTATTCGTATCGTTTATTGTAAATTGAAACAATTAGATGCATGTTCTTGCGTTCAGCTCGGCTATGCACTGACTTACTTTGAACACTGATCATTCTGACTCGTTTTCAGATGCGTCCAGAATTCAATCCCAAGACTGCGGGACAGCCGGTATCTACCTACGAGCTGGAGATCTTTTCGGCACAAATAGCCTTTGCAGATAACGGAATCATAGCCATTGTCGACAATGGAGGGACTATTCACCTTTTTGACAAACAGTACAATCCTCTGCATACATTCACATGCCGTGATGATGAGGTAGAAGAAGAGAACTTTGAAGAAGAATCTATGCCAACGCAGATGGTCTTCGATGCCCACGGCAACATTCTTATGGCAATCATGCTGTACAAAGATGAGCATCAAGGCTTGCTGCGATTCAACACTAACGGAAAGCGACTTCCAGACATGAGTGTTCCTGAAGTAGTGCAGGGCATGTTGGTTGAGTACGACAGCTACTATGATGTTACAGGAGTAACCAGAGACCCTCATGGCAATATATTCTTTCGGCTCAAATATATATGTTCTGACCTTGAGCCAACTACACGTGTCTACCTATGCAAGCAGGCCAATGGCTCTGAAGTATCCACTGTAATTAATGATGACGCCTTTGGACAGTATGATGACGTGCGGGATGTCGGACATTACATCAATCAACTGGCATATGGACCTAATGGCCATCTGTATGTGGTGTCTCCCGATGGTATTCAAGAATTCGATTCCACCAGTGGGAATAAACTTCAAACTATCTCATTAGAGGATCTTCCAATTGAGGATAATGGTGTGAATAGACCTGAAGTGTGCTTCAGCTTGACTGTCAGTGGTGATGGGTACATCTTTGTGGTCCCCCTGGGAAGACCAGATGTGTATGTTTTCTCTCAAGACGGCAGTTACTTGAACAAGCTGTCCGCACCTAATAGTCGTGCAGTAGGTGGAACGGCCATTGACCAAGATGGATTTCTGCACGTGGTTGACCAAGTTGATGGTCTTGTTTATGTCTTTTAGTTATAGCTCCCCATTAGCAAGTGTTCCTAAAGTTGACAAGCAGTACTCACAATATTCATGGCCATACCTGATGATTTGTGAGGACATGTATGCATGTGTGTTGACACTACTTTTGGACCTTCATATATAGTATTATTGAGTTTTGTATGAAAATTTGGTTCTATGTTTTTGGGAGACTCTTGAGCAAACACCACACTTGGCATTTATTTTAGTTGACAGTAGCTAGGAGCTTCCTCAGTGGTGTGTGTGACAACGGGATTGTGCTCTGAAGGTAACAGTGTGGCAAGCATGATATAGAGTGCATCCTTGATAGTCAGACGCCATCACTGATTGGACAGTGTGGCTACATGGAATCATATATAGTCTGTAGACACACAGACTGCATCATCATACGAAAACATTCATCACACATTTAACTTGCCTAGATTGTATTCCAAGATGAGCACCCCATGGGACGTCACGTTGGCCATTTCTTATGGTGGCACACCACCACCCAAACTCCACCATTGCTCATCTCATGTAGCTAATTATAGTACAGGATCCATCCCTCAGTCTCTGACAGTACTGTGTGATTTCTAGCTATAGCTTTATAGGCGCGTACACCAGACTACATGCAGCCTACATATCGAACAGTATGCAGTACAGAGTACTACAGGAAATTGTGCAACCTTTGCAACAAATGAAGTGGTTTCAGTCACGTGCACCCCCACAAAGGATACACTAGCGCTATTACGTCACCTGTTTGGAGGGATTTCATTGGTGAACGTGATCAACCGCTTTTCGGTTGCATTGCAAAGATTCCACAATCTCCTGTATATCCGTTCGAAGGAGCGGCTGCAGTTTGCTAGCATCTCACGTGACCCAATAAAATGGCTGCCGGTTCAAGGAAGCAGGCTGTCCCAGCCCCCTATCGCATCCTAAAGGTAGTGTGCTCGTCTAATCGTATCGTTTATTGTAAATGGAAACAATTAGATGCATGTTCTTGCGTTCAGCTCGGCTATGTACTGACTTACTTTGAACACTGATCATTCTGACTCGTTTTCAGATGCGTCCAGAATTCAATCCCAAGACTGCGGGACAGCCGGTATCTACCTACGAGCTGGGGATCTGTTCGGCACAAATAGCCTTTGCAGATAACGGAATCATAGCCATTGTCGACTTTGGAGGGACTATTCACCTTTTTGACAAACAGTACAATCCTCTGCATACATTCACATGCCGTGATGATGAGGTAGAAGAAGAGGACTTCGAAGAAGAATCTATGCCAACGCAGATGGTCTTCGATGCCCATGGCAACATTCTTGTGGCAATCATGCTATACGATAATGAGCAACAAGGCTTGCTGCGATTCAACACTAACGGAAAGCGACTTCCAGACATGAGTGTTCCTGAAGTAGTGCAGGGCATGTTGGTTGAGTACGACAGCTACTATGATGTTACAGGAGTAACCAGAGACCCTCATGGCAATATATTCTTTCGGCTCAAATATGTATGTTCTGACCTTGAGCCAACTACACGTGTCTACCTATGCAAGCAGGCCAATGGCTCTGAAGTATCCACTGTAATTAATGATGACGCCTTTGGACAGTATGATGACGTGCAGGATGTTGGACATTACATCAATCAACTGGCATATGGACCTAATGGCCATCTGTATGTGGTGTCTCCCGATGGTATTCAAGAATTCGATTCCACCAGTGGGAATAAACTTCAAACTATCTCATTAGAGGATCTTCCAATTGAGGATGATGATGTGAATAGACCTGAAGTGTGCTTCAGCTTGACTGTCAGTGGTGATGGGTACATTTTTGTGGTCCCCCTGGGAAGACCAGATGTGTATGTTTTCTCTCAAGACGGCAGTTTCTTGAGCAAGCTGTCCACACCTAGTAGTCATGCAGTAGGTGGAATGGCTATTGACCGAGATGGATTTCTGCACGTGATTGACCCAGCGAATGGTCTTGTTTATGTCTTTTAGTTATAGCTCCCCATTAGCAAGTGTTCCTAAAGTTGACAAGCAGTACTCACAATATTCATGGCCATACCTGATGATTTGTGAGGACATGTATGCATGTGTGTTGACACTACTTTTGGACTTTCATATAATAGTATTATTGAGTTTTGTATGAAAATTTGGTTCTATGTTTTTGGGAGACTCTTGAGCAAACACCACACTTGGCATCTATTTTAGTTGACAGTAGCTAGGAGCTTCCTCAGTGGTGTGTGTGACAACGGGATTGTGCTCTGAAGGTAACAGTGTGGCAAGCATGATATAGAGTGCATCCTTGATAGTCAGATGCCATCACTGATTGGACAGTGTGGCTACATGGCATCATATATAGTCTTTAGACACACAGACTGCATCATCATACGAAAACATTCATCACACATTTAACTTGCCTAGATTGTATTCCTAGATTAACACCCCATGGGATGTCACGTTGGCCATTTCTTATGGTGGCACACCACCACCCAAACTCCACCATTGCTCATCCCATGTAGCTAATACAGGCTCCATCCCTCGGTCTCTGACGGTACTGTGTGATTTCTAGCTATAGCTTTATAGGTGTGTACACCAGACTACATACAGCCTATATACATATGAACAGTACACAGTACGGTACAGTACTATCTATTCTCCGTTCAAAGGAGCAGCTGCAGCAGTTTGCTAGCATTCACGTGACCCAACAAAATGGCTGCCGTTTCAAGGAAGCAGGCTGTCCCGGGCCCAGCCCCCTATCGCATCCCAAAGGTAGTGTGCCCGTCTATTCGTATCGTTTATTGTAAATTGAAACAATTAAATGCATGTTCTTGCGTTCGTATCAGCTATGTACTGACTTACTTTGAACACTGATCATTCTTAACTCGTTTTCAGATGCGTCCAGAATTCAATCCCAAGACTGCGGGACAGCCGGTATCTACCTACGAGCTGGGGATCTGTTCGGCACAAATATCCTTTGCAGATAACGGAATTATAGCCATTGTCGACTTTGAAGGGACTATTCACCTTTTTGACAAACAGTACAATCCTCTGCATACATTCACGTGCTGTGATATCGATGATGAGATAGAGGAATTCGAAGAGGAAGCCATGCCAACGCAGATGGTCTTCGATGCCCACGGCAACATTCTCATGGCACTCAGGCTATACAATGAAGACCGGCGAGGGTTGATGCGATTCAACATTAACGGAAAGCGACTGCTGGAGATGAGTGTACCTGAAGTAGTGCAGGGCAAGTTGGTTGAGGAGCACGGCTGCTACTATACTGTTACTGGAGTAACCAGAGACCCTCATGGCAATATATTCTTCCGGCTCAAATGTATGTATTTCGATCTTGAGCTAATTACACGGATCTACCTATGCAAGCAGGTCAAAGGCTCTGGAGTATCCACTGTAATTAATGATGACGCCTTTGAAGAGTATGATGACAAGCAGGATATTGTACATTACTGCAATCAGTTGGCTTTTGGACCTAATGACCACCTGTATGTGGTCTCTCCTGGTGGTATTCAAGAATTCGATTCCACCAGCGGAAACAAACTTCAAACTATCTCTTTAGATGCTCTTCCAATTGAGGATGATGATGTGCATAACCCTCAAGTGTGCTTCGGTTTGACTGTCAGTGGTGATGGTTACATCTTTGTGACCATCGAGAGAACACCAGATGTGTATGTTTTCACTCAAGACGGCAGCTTCTTGGGCAAGCTGTCCACACCTAGTAGTCATGCAGTAGGTGGAATGGCTATTGATCGAGATGGATTTCTGCACGTGGTAGACCCAGCTGATGGTCTTGTTTATGTCTTTTAGTTATAGCTCCCCATTAGCAAGTGCACTACTTTTGGACCTCTATACATAGTATTATTGAGTTTTGTATAAGAATTTGGTTCTATGTTTTTGAGAGACTCTTGAGCAAATACTACACTTGGCATTTATTTTAGTTGACAGTAGCTGGGAGCTTCCTCAGTGGTGTGTGTGACAACGGGATTGTGCTCTGAAGGTAACAGTGTGGCAAGCATGATATAGAGTGCATCCTTGATAGTCAGACGCCATCACTGATTGGACAGTGTGGCTACATGGAATCATATATAGTCTTTAGACACACAGACTGCATCATCATACGAAAACATTCACCGCACACTTAATTTGTCAAGTTTGTATTCCAAGATGAACACCACATGGGACGTCACGTTGGCCATTTCTTATGGTGGCACACCACCACTCAAACTCCACCATTGCTCATCCCATGTAGCTAATACAGGCTCCATCCCTCGGTCTCTGACGGTACTGTGTGATTTCTAGCTATGGCTTTATAGGTGCGTACACACCAGACTACATGCAGCCTACATATCGAACAGTATGCAGTACGGTAACAGTACTATCTCTGTTCAAAGGAGCAGCTGTACAATTGATGAGCAGTTTGCTAGCACTTCATGTGACCCAATAAAATGGCTGCCGTCTCAAGGAAGCAGACAGTCCCCAGCCCATATCGCATCCCAAAGGTAGTGTCCGTACGTATCAAATATACGTATGTACATATATACGTATCAAATATAGTAAATTGACGCAATAAGCTCTGAATTTGCATGTTCTTGTGTTCAGCTCAGCTATGCTCTGACTTCCTTTGAACATTGATAGTCTTAACCCGTTCTCTCAGATGCGCCCAGAATTTAACCCTAAGACTTCAGGACAGCCTGTATCTACCTACGAGCTGGGGATCTGTTCGGCACAAATAGCCTTTGCAGATAATGAAATCATAGCCATTGTCGACTTTGAAGGGATTATTCACCTTTTTGACAAACAGTACCATCCTCTGCATACCTTCACGTGCTGTGGCTATGAGATGGAAGAAGAGGACTTAGCTCATTGTATGCCAGCACAGGTGGCATTTGATACTCACGGCAACATTCTTTATGCGGTATTGCTGTACAAAGATGAGCAGCAAGGCTTGTTACGATTCAGCAGTAACAGAAAGCGACTGCTGGAGATGAGTGTATCTGAAGTAGCATAGGGCAAGTTGGTTGAGGAGCACAGCTGCTACTATACTGTTACTGGAGTAACCAGAGGTCGACCCTCGTGGCAATATATTCTTCCACCTCAACTACAGTACATCCTTTCTGACCTTCACTCAACTACACATTTCTACCTATGCAAGCAGGCCAAAGGCTCTGGAGTATCCACTGTGGTCAGTGAGATATTTGAACAGTGTGATGATGATGAGATTCGGGATCTCGGACATTGTATCGATCATGCAGCTGGCTTACGGACCTAATGACCGCCTGTATGTGGTGTGCCTCGAGCGATGGTATTCAGGAATTTAATTCCACCAATATGGACACAAATTTCAAACTATTTCTTTAGAGGTTCTTGCAATTGGGGATGATGTTGTACCTAGTTTGACTGTCAGTGGTGATGGGTACATCTTTGTGACCATCCTGGGGATGCCAGATGTGTATGTTTTCTCTCAAGACGGCAGTTACTTGAACAAGCTGTCCACACCTAGTAGTCATGCAGTAGGTGGAATAGCTATTGATCGAGATCGATTTCTACATGTAGGCTGCGTAGCTGATGGTTGTGTTTATGTGTTTTAGTTGAAGCTTCACGTTGGCAAGTGCCCCGAATACAGACAACAGTACTCACAATATTCATGGCCATACCTGAGAAATTTATGAGGGCATGTGTGTGTGTGTGTGTGTTTCTGTTTGACATTAGACTGCTGCCTGACTTAGTAACGATTACTAAGTCCATTCTGACTTAGAATTCATTGATTGCGATGGACTCACAGACGCAATTACATATCACATGTCTTTGAATTCAAACATACGAAACAATTATATTGTACACAAACTACCAACTAAATTTAATTGTATAAAAGCAACAATAATTGTAAATACTATAATATGTCATTCTAATTCAATACAAAGCCAGTGCGTTAAATTGTTTTCACAGCACCAGTCCATGCCAAATGGAAGCCTAGAGCACAATACACTTACTAACACATGTATCTACGTATTATATAATGTGTAGTTAGAAAAGCACACTCGACAAACTTAAGTCACTCTTTTGCATTTCCTGCCTATTTCTCTTGGCTGCCCGGCTTGGGTGCTGGCTTGGGCATAGCAGGAGGGGGCGGTTTCTTGGGTGCTGTTGGTGGAGATGTAGAGCCCTTGGGATTCTGTGTGTGTGAAGGACAGACAGACAGACAGACAGACAGACAGACAAATGGGCATAGCATAGCATAATAAACCATATGGCAGTGGTATTAGCTAAGCAAATAAAACCACCTTTATATTAAGGAGCAAACAACAAAGTGAAACATTTGCAGCATTTTCTAATCATGCACTAACCATTGCTGGCGAAACATATAATTGTACATACACACATGGGGACAAATTAGTACACGGTTAAAAAAATTGTAGCCAGTGCACAGTCATGGTAGAATCAACCATTGCAGTGCAACACAGAGAAAGTGCACACATTCGACGGAGCCCTCACCACACCTACGAGCTGCTTCATCTCTGTGCAAGCAACATACACACCATCATCCCTAGTACACTGATGTGCTCAGGCTAAAACGGTAACATTAACATTAATGAAAGCTCTCAAGCTTACCTCTTTGGAGACTGATAGTGTCCGCCTCTCAAATGTGGGTTTCTGAGCAATTGGAGGGGATGGCTTTGTGGCCGGAGGTGGGGGCTCCGTGCCAGGTGCCTTCGGCTTTGGTTTTAATGACGGAGGTGGCTCCTTCTTCTCCACTTGAGGCGGGGGGCTTGTAGCGGACTTCTCCGGCTGGATGCAGGAAGATCAAAAAGGAAGAAAGATGTTAACAGATCTGGGTACAGTACAGCAGGTCTCTAGAGGTGTGGAGTCTAAATGTACATACAAATGCAGTTTGCCTACATAGGTTTATCCATCCTAATCAAAATTGGACAACCACACCTCCTTGGAAATGCATTGATTTTGAAACGAATTTGGGTGAAAACGTCACTGCGTAAATGCAGTCTTAAGTCTTGTACCCAGTCCCATTTCTGCAAAATGGCTGCTGACACAAAAATGTGGGTCTGGTAAGCAAGCCTAATTCCAGAACAGTGGCATGCTAAGCAACATGAAGCTGTTGTCTTGCTTGCAAAGGGCCAAGATGTATTACCCTACACACAGCTGGCTGGTCGTGTGACCACTGTATGTGGTTATGATGTTACAGTGCTAGGAACGTGGGCTAAGTTTGCCAGATCCTACAAGACTTTGCTCGGGGGTTCTGGGCACGAGACTGTATATACTCCCTGTGCTACAACTGATATAGTTCTATCAACTATACCTCTTTGGCTTTATCATCTGTCTCCCACTCCTGTCGTCTCTTGAGTAATTGCATTAGTTCACTGCTGTCCACTTTCCCACTCGACATCCTCTTCGGCCCTCTTTCTAATGGCTTTGGCGGCTCCTTTGGTTCTTTCAATTCTTCCTTCTTCAGTGGTTCTTTTGGCTCTACTTTCTTTGGTGGCTCTTTAGGCCCAGGCTTCTTCAGTGGCTCTTTGGGAGGCTCTTTTGGTTCAAACTTCCTGGGCTCAAATTTCGTTGGAGTAGTAGGCGATGCTTTCACTTCAGGTTTCTTTGGCAGTTCTGAGCCTTCCTTCTTTGGTAGCTCTGTAGGCTTCTTTGGTGCTTCTTTAGGCTCAAACTTTTTGGGAGGTTCTTTTGGCTCAAATTTCTTCAGCGGCTCTTTTGGCTCAACCTTCTGTGGTGGCTCTTTTGGCTCAAATTTCTTTGGTGGTTCCTTTGGCTCAGATGTCTTTGGCGGTTCTTTTGGCTCAACCTTCTTTGGCAATTCTCCTGGCTCAAACTTCTTCACCAGTGGCTCTTTTGAAGGTTCTTTGGGCTCTTCCTCCTTCGACACCTCTTCAGGCTCTTTTGGAACTTCCTTCTTCTCTGGAGGTTCATGTAGTTCTTTCAGGTCCTCCTTTGGTGGCATGTTTACATCTTCCTTCTTCACCAGTTCTTTGGGTTCATCCTGTGTTGCCTTTTCCTTCTGTGGTGCCTTTTCCTCTACTGGTGCTTCTGCTTTCTGTGGTGGATCTTCCTTGGGTGGTGATGGTTCTTCCTTCTGAAACACTTCTTTCTGTAGAAGCTCCTTTTCTTTCTGTTGCTGTTCTTCCTCCACCTTTGATGGTTCTTCCTTCACTAGCAGTTCTTCTTCCTTTGCTGATTCTTCTTCCTTCAGCATTTCTTCCTTTAGAGGTTCTTCCTTTGGTGATGGTTCTTTCTGTGGAGGTTCTTCCTTCGGTGGTTTTTCCTTCAGTGGTTCTTCTTTTGGCAGTTCTTCTTCTGGCGATTCTTCCTTGGGCACTTCTTCTTTTGGCAGTTCTTCTTTTGGAGGTTCTTCTTTTGGCAGTTCTTCCTGTGGAGGCTCTTCCTTTGGAGGTTCATCTTTTGGTGGTTCTTCCTTCGGCGGTTCTCCTTTTGGCGATTCTTCCTCTGGAGGTTCTTCTTTTGGTAGTTCTCCTTTTGGTGATTCTTCCTTTGGCGATTTTTCTTCTGTCACTTCTTCCTTTGGAGGTTCCTCTTTTGCTGGTTCTTCCTGTGGAGGTACTTCTTTCTTTGCTACTTCTTCCTTCTCTGCAGCTTTATCCTTCACTGGTAGTTCCTCCTTCACCGGTGGCTCTGCCTTCTGTGCTGGTTCTCCTGTCCCTGGTGGCTCACTGGATTCTGTCTTCTTCGATGTGTCCTCTTTCACTGGTTCCTCGGTAGCTGGCTTCTTCTGAGCGTCCACGGGTTCTTTGGGAGCCTCACTTACTTTATCCCCAACATCTTCATCTTTGTCTTGTTTGGGTTCAACAGCTGGAGAAGAAGAGGAAGCACGCATATAGAAGCTGCACCAGTCATGACATGGTCACCTAATGCACAGAGTCAGCAGTACTCTCTACATACAGAAAGTTGTGCCTACACTCAAACAGGTGACGGAGGTTCATCTGAATTCCAGCTCCACTTACCCTTGCCTTCTACCTTTGCAGATTTTGAGACATTATCCTTTGGCAATGCCCTGGGACCCTCCAGTTCTTTGTCACGAGTATGCCTTCGCTTCATCTGGGCAATCACATTGCTGCCTAAGCCAACACCCCCAGGGGGCAATATTGGCTTCTTCTCAGTCGCTGGAGGACAAGGGGGAGGCCCCTCTGTGGCAGATGCAATGAAGGTGAGTGGAAGAGTTTCACTGACATTGAAACCCATTTTGCATGTACACAGAGTATATGTACGTATGTAAGCATCCATGCACACAGAATTACACTGAATAAAGCTACATACACTAGGACGATGTAATATGAAACAATATCACACATAACTGCATAAGCCTATCACAGAGGTACAGTAGGACAGTTTCTTCTACTCCTTTCACTCACTTTCCACTGTCTGCTCCTCTGGGGCATTCACTTCAATCTTCACTTCCTGCTCCTTTTGTTCCTTCTGCTCCTTCTGCTCCTTCTGCTCCTTCTTTTCCTTTACTGGCGGCACTGGTGAGTGTGAAGGAGACTGTGCATGGTCTTCTTTGTCCCCTTTCTCCTTTCCACTGCCCTTCTTTGGTGTCTTAGAGTCCTTTCCATCCTTTTTCTTCGAAAACTTCGACATTCTACAGTGCATTGGAGTAACAAATCTTCTAACTACTAGTTTCAATAATAATCACACACATTTCTAAGAACAGTAAATATAGTTCAGATTAGTGTGAGAACTCACAATGTGCTCTTCCTCTTCCCATCTGGTGTGGACCTCCCCTGCTCCTCCTCCTCCTCTCTGAGTGCACATAGGAGCAAGTGCAGTATTGTATGAGCTACATATGACACCCTACAAATCCCTACAGGTCACATAAAGCTGACATGCTACTATTTTTAGCCTTACTGCACTGTCTACAGTCCTTCATTAATTCTAGTCTGCACATCACACGGTCACAGGCCGGTAGGTCGAGTGCAGTAAAAAACACAGTAAGGCACTCACTTCTTGTTCTTGCTTGCAGACGGAGGCTGAGCTGCTTGCTTCTTGGATGACTTGGCTCCTTTCGGTGAATTCCTACCATCTGTCTCTTCCTTCTTGGCAGCAGTGCTCTCTGCCGCTGCCTTCTTTGTGTCACCATTGCTGACTGCGGATGTACCATGTAAAGGAGCAGACTGGGTGCCTCTTCCATCCGTTTCATCCAGCATCACTGGCTTACGACTGGGTCTCCTCCTCCCAACAGGTTTTGGACGCGACTTAGTCACATGTTCCAACTTGGGTCCGAGCTCCAGTTTGTCAACAACACCAAAGTCAACTGTAAAATACACGAGTGAATGGCACTAGAGATCAACACACTTACACTTATACGTATGTCATCACTGTATGAGTTTGGGAGCAACACAGTGATAGATCATCCAATGCAGGCTACCTGTGCTGACTGATAGATAACCTTCCTTATTCAGCAACAGAGGCTTACAAGCACAAGGGCTGAGCTCTGGGGTCTACAGCATGTCCCTTCCGCCCCACTCACCCTCCTCCACTTCAGTACCCTGCTTGAACTTCTCTGCATACTTGCTCGGCTTTACTTGAGCACTGAACGAGAAGTGCCGCTTCTTCAGCGTTCCACTGCTGCTCTTACCCTATATGAGGAAGATGGAGACGGTTTGCATTGTGAGTGTGAGTGCATGTGTGTGTGCATGTGTGATGTGTCAACAACAGCACCCGCAAACAACAGTGGCCCACAGTGTACACCAAGTACAGGTACGTAACGTATACAAGTACAGGTACAGTACGTAATGTATACAAGGATGAACACAACTAGAAGTATTGCAGTATCAAGGTGTGTGCATACAGGTACATAGTACACACCTCTGTCGGTGCTGCTGGCTCTGGAGTGGCAGGTTGGTGCACTTGCTACACAGAGGAGAGATGACAGCAAACTATTACTGTGCACTCTAAAATGATCCCCGTCAGTTCTATAAGTAGTGAGGTGAGTGGTTCCCCTTGTGATGGTCTGTCCTAAACAGCTCCTTCCCCAATATACCTGGCCCTCTACAGTTTCTGTACCACAATGAGCCCTAGCTGCTTCATTCACTGGATAGTAGTGAGTGCCCCAACATGTACGTGGAAGCATTCACCTCACTGTACATGAGGACATTTGCAAGTCATACTAGCACAGGACGTCTCACCTTCCACTCACCAAACTGACCATGTCCACCTACCACACTGACCACACCCACCTACCACACTGACCACACCCACCAACCACACTGACCACGCCCACCGCTACCTTACCCACATACGTAAACCACACACAACCATCCCCCCACGCACCAGTTTCTTGGTGATGTCCGACAATGCTGAGAGAGTTGTCTCCACCAGGTGTTTGGACACTTTGGTGGATACAGTCAGGTTGTATTGACTGTAGCGTACAGTACAGCAGGATATGCATAATAAAACATCAATTCTGCACCATGATAACATCAAATACGTTGAGGCATGCTATTCAATCTCTAGTTATTGGCACCCAGGACTAGCAGTCTGCTCTCTGACTTTCTACCACTATAGAACACCAATGTAGGGGCTGCCATATATACAGTACAAGAGCACTCGAATGAGCACCACTACTACGCACACATGGACACACACACTACCGGCGTGCGCATACACACACACACTACCGGCGTGCGCATACACACACACACTTCTTCACACACAAGCACACCAGAATCCGCCATACCCCTGCCCCCTAGTCTCTCATACAACCCCACATACAGTAGGCCCTCTCACACACCTAATCTTGTTTGCCACCTCAGGGCCTGCTCGATTGACAATCTCAGCCTCCAGAAAGCCTTCTGGCATTCCCCCTACAACAAAGCCCTCCAGCTGTCGCTGGGCTGCTGGGTCACCGAGGAGGACAGGGAAGGACTTGGTAGTGTCCGACACCATACGCTCAGAGCTCTCCTGCACAGCGCAAAGAAGATGATGAGATGGACTGAATTGTGGGCACCATTACTATTTGTGACCTTTCAAGGGTATACAAACAGAGGGTGGGAGGCTTGCCACAGGGAGAGAAGACTGGTTGCCATCAAATGGGCCCTGGTCCACCAGCCTTGCTGAGACACCAATATCGGTGTAGCAGGCTGGTTGGCGCAATAATGTCCAGTGGTTAACTACAGTATCTTTCAGGACAGGACTTATGGCTATAAGGTGATTCAAACTCATCGCTGATCTCTTTGTGCAGTAGCACAAGCATAGCAAGTTGAGTGAGTATTAGGGAAGGATAAAATACCAGATGGGAATATGGGAAAGGCGGAAATGCAATGAACTGGTGGGGTCTTAGACGTTGAAAGTACATATGCAATAAGTGCACTGTGTCATAGAAGAGATACTAGCTGAGTCAGCAAGTGAAAATTCCTGATGTTTCCAAGCTGCACTTTGCATATAGTACTGCACACATAGGAGACTTGATACCAGTCTGGGAAGTAGTCGGCTTCTTTGAGTGCAAACTAGCTAACCTGGACGTGTTCTTCAAACAGTCTGGTCTGGAGTGTGGCCACAACCTGGCGAAGCTGATTAATGACTGTATCCGTTTGCTGTGACTCGGCATCCTGGGAGTACAGTTGTGAAGCAAGCTGAGGAGGGAGAGAGGAAGGGAAAGGAGAGAGGAGGGGAAGGAAACCTTCACTCCTCTGTATCTTACAGGTAAAAACATACATGCACTCACACACACACACACACACACACTCACATAACACCACTCACTCACTCACACACGCACACACTCACATAACACCACTCACTCACTCACACACACTCACACTCAAATAACACCTTCACTCACTCACACACACTCACACTCACACAACATCTTCACTCACCTGTATCACTTTGTGTGCCTCATCTCGGAGTGCCTCTGCCTGCTCGGCAAGGGGTGTGGTCTCCTCATTTCGCGGCACCACCTCCAGGATGTCATCCAAGTCCACAATACTGCGATCAAGCTCCTACAGTCAAACCATGTGTCACATGTAAGTGAACAAACAGGGGCTCCTGCATACATGCATCATGGTGACAGTACCCAGTGGCGATGAAGCAAGGAATCTGATACTACAAGCTGGTAGACTGGGGACACATTATACCGTACACAGTGGCACATTGGAGCACTTACGTACATGCAGAGGTGGAAATAAGGTTTTGTGGTTGTGCAGTCATATGTCCAAGCACTCCTGATTTTGTTCAGTCACACACGTCATACATGTCCACGTACTCCTCATTAGTCATTTACATTTTGTCAGGTCGATTGGAATTGTGTCTCCTAGGAAGCATTGCCTTCTTTACAACTTTGTTATGTACTGTTGATGCAAGGCAAATGGGTTACAAATTGAAACAATTCCAATCTCCTAGGATGCACAGTAGTGTCACTACTGGAAATAGTAACACTGTTCAAGGAAACAAGGCAAACTGGTCCACAAACATGCCACTCCCACTCAAGTGAAAGTTGTTGTGTGAAACAACGTAATATGAGCTGGCTGTGGTGGTGTGCAGTGTGGTTGCAGCCTGCACAATGTCAGCCACCGTGACAGGATGTGACGTCACACCCTGTACGTAGTGCTATGCAAACATCACAATAAGATGGCCGCCGAGCGAAGACAGCATTTATGGATTAAGTGCTAGTTTATTAGTCTGTACTTCACAAAATTGTCCTTAGTACTGTCATGCCAAATTTGCCCCCCCCCATAATTAGGCCCCCCCGCGTGACAGTACCCTTCATCCAATAACCAGTGAACATGGAAGTCCTTTGGAGAATATTGGTCAAGGTTTAGGCTGAATAATCTGATCGGCTGCTTTACTGACCACTTGAAATAATGCACAATCATTCAACTAAATAAAATGCTCAGAAATTGACTGATGACCGACCGTTATTTTGACCACTGTACATGCATACAATAGAATACGCAAGCCTGTATTGGTCACCTAATGTATGGTGGAATCCCATATACAGTGAATTTATGGCACCTCTCTAATAATGAGGGCAGCGCCTACTGTCCCCAGCTACAGTACACAGACAGGTGCACAAACTACCTCTGAAATGAGGACACCTGTCTAATCAGAACACTTGGGCAAGTCTCAAACTATCCCAAAGGTGTCCAGAACAGAGAGGCGGCACTGTAGCACTACAGTGTCAAGTTGGCTCACTGTTTGCTGGGCTGTGAGGAGCAGGATCACTTTCTGTCTGCGGGCTGCTGACTCCACTAGCAGTCTCTCTGGGGAGTGGTTACGGTAGAGGTAGCCTTGGAGCTGGTCGAAGGAGGGGCAGGGAGCAAGAAGAGGAGAGAGAGGTGGGAAGAAGGAGGGGAAGGGGAGAGAGAGGTGGGAAGGAGGGGAAGGGGAGAGAGAGGTGGGAAGAAGGAGGGGAAGGGAAGAGAAACGTGGAGAGAGTGTGAGAGACAGAAAGGGATGGAGGGGAAAAAAACTGACATAGGTAGACTGCCAACACATACTGTTCACAGAAGTTCATGGGTTACATATGCAATACTGGTATACAGGTGTGTACTACTGATTAGGGGTTGGTACATAGGTGCATGTGGGCTACATTGAGGATTACCTCCTGCAGCACCTCTTCTAGGCCCTTCTCTGCTTTCTTGTCCTTTGAGATCCTCAAGGCGTCTTTCATTGGAGCGGGCATGGAGCGCATGGTGTGGTTGCTACGGTGACAGAGACAGGCAGGAGGAAGAGAGGGAGTGGGGCTTATCCTCAATCCCTCTTTGATACAGTACACACCCATGCATCATCATTTACAAGCTCATCACACAGAGGTGTCGGCAATATCCTCATTTACAGTAAGCGCTCACTATTTGACGGCTTCTGTGACACTCTTGAGACCTTCCAATGTGGTGCCATTGTCATCCCAAACCACAGTCCTGAGAGGGGGAGGGAGGAGGTGGAATGGTGGCAGGGGAACGAAGGGAGGGGAGGGAGAAGGAAGGAGGGAAGTGACACATGCTGCAAGTATTCCCACTTGTGTATGTACATGTTCACACAAATATACAAATGCACGCTGTTCATAAATATACACGTGTGTGCATGCATACACACACACACACACACACACACACACACAACACACACGCACACACACACACACACACACGCACACACGCACGCACACACACGCACACACACCACACATCACATACACACGCACTCACATACACATGCACACGCGCACACACACGCACACACACACACACACACACACGCTGGTCTACTTACCTCAGTTTGGTGTTGTACATGAGAGTGCGAGCCAGGGCCCGAGCACCTCGATCGCCCATGTCGTTGCCACTGGCAACAAGAGAATAACAAACTCATGAATTACACACGCCACTTCTTCATAATCACTTTCTTAACTAGGCCTTGCACAATATCACACAGGCTCCCTTGACAACCATTGACATTACGTAACTATGGTCTCTCACTGACTCCACCCCAATCTGCCCTTCTTCTACCCACCTCCTCCTCTACCCACCCCCTCCTTTACCTCATCCCTCCACCTTTACTCCCCTCCTCCACCCCACCCCACCCCCTCACCCATTCCACCTCAATCTGCCCCTCCACCTCCTCACCTCACGTCTAGCTCCACCACAGTACGGTTGCTGAGAAGGGCCTCCAACACGGGGATCACATGGTCCTTCAGTCTGGAGTCACTCAGGGTCAGGTGCTGCAGAGGACAGCTCTTGGTGCCCAAGAGACTACAAAGAGCATTAAGGTCATCCTGGGGGGTTCTGTAGCACAATGGGAGGGAGGGAGGAGGGCAAGGAGAGAGGAGATAAGGAGGAGGTTGAGAAAGATAGGCAGTTGAACAACATACTAACAACTACTAACTGCTTCCGAGTCAATTGCATACAAGTGAATGTTCACTTACTTGGATTTCCCAAAGTTGCCTCCAATGTGTAGCTTCTTTATGGTACTGGATCCCACCGCACTCACCAGGAGTGGCACACCATCATTCAAACCTGCACACACACACACACACACACACACACACACACACACACACACACACACACACACACACACTATTTACAGCCCCCAGTGTCCTTACCTAAGGACCTCTGGAGTGGTGCCTGTGTGACTCATGTTGATGGACTGAATGGCAATTGCCGAAGCAAAGAACTGGACAGGAATGAGCAGAGAGCAGAGTTGCACAGCACAGGTCATAGTATGCAAGAACTCCAGTCAGTAATGTGTTAACACAAGCTGCGAATCACCTGCTTGACCTTCTGAGCTTTCGATGGAGCTTTACCTTTCCTACAGTAAGCGGAGAAGAAGATATAGGAGTGCAATGTATGTCAGTGTTGTATGGGCCAGAGTGGATGGGAGAGACGGGATGGGTGGACAAGAGTGCAGTAGGTATTGGTTATGTATGCATGGCATACATACGTACGTAGTTGGGATGTGGTGTGTAATACCGTGCAATGTGTGCGTGTGTGTGTTGTGTGTCGTGTGTGTGTGTGTGTGTGTGTGTGTGTGTGTGTGTGTGTGTGTGTGTGTGTGTGTGTGTGTGTGTGTGTGTGTGTGTGTGTGTGTATGTGTGTGTGTGTGTGTTGTATGTGTTGTGTGTGCGTGTGTGTCTGTGTGTGTGCGCGCATGTACAGATCTAACATACGTACTTGACCACTTTGTTGTTTTCTGAGACGTCAAGGGTCAACAGAGACTGGCTGCAGCCTCGGCACAGAGCTGGAAACAGCTGGAGGAGGAGGGAAGAGAGGAGGGGGAGGAGAGGAGGGGAAGCAAATGAAGGACAGAATGTTGAATCTGCGTGCATGCGTAGACAAAGGGAGCTCACCAGGTCAAACGTGATGCTGCACCTGGCCAACTTCAAAGTGGCCACAGCATTGGGCTCAGCAAGGAAGCTCAGTGCAGCTTGCACATCTGGTCCAAGCATGTTACCCGACAGGTCCAGGGTGGAGAGGGAGGTCGCCATGGGCTTGTTTTCCTTCAAACTGCTTGCCAGCATTGTGGCACCTGCACAGTGGGACAGACAGACAGACACACGGTGAAAAAACTAAAAACAATGGAACCACAATACAATAAACACACGAACATACACAGACACACACACACGCACACGCACACACATGCACACACACACAAGACCTGAAAATGCTAGATAGAGATTGAGACCATTAGTCACTGGTGTGCACTCAAGGGGAGAGAGAGGGGATGGCGAGTACTAGCACATGTAAAGGAGCCATACATTAGCACACCACAATCTGGTGGGAGACCTTGTGTCACTTCAAGGAGTCCATGATAATGGCCCACAAGTGCTGTCACCTCAACCCAAGTGGGGCCAAATTGATGAAGCCTCACAACATGGCATTGGAACACAAAGTGGCCCAGAATTGAAGGAAAATTTCACAAACATTGACCAGAGTGCTAATGGGAATGTTGGCAAGGCTGTGCAAAATCACTGTAGTTAGAATGTAGTGATTTTGCACAGCCTTGCACACACAATGTATGCCTTCAAATGTGTTTCTATGGTTACATAATGCCCAAATAGGGTTGGACAATACATTGACACCTTTCCATTCAGGACAACATTGTGACAGTTTGGGACAGGCCCAAGCGTCCTGATTAGAGAGGTACCCATACTGTATTTTAGAGGTAGTTTTGTACACTATGCAGCTGGGACAGTAGGCACTGTCCTCAATAGGGAGACATCCTGAATGTAGGATGCCCATATACGTAACTAAGGGGGTTCCACAATACATCCATTCATGCACCTTTGAGAGTTATCCCACAGTCGGTGAGTTCCAGCGTGGAGAGGCCGTGAGGGAGGGAGGAGAGCACCTGGCAAAGGGCTTCCATGCACTGGTCATCAAGACGGTTGTAGGAGAGATTGAGGTGCGTGAGGCTGGACTTTGGGTTGGCCTTCACGGCTCCAAGCAGCCTCAATGCCACATCTCTGACAGATGGACAGAAGGGGGAGAGACAGAACAAGAGAGGAAGGAACAGGTAAAGCAGGAAAAGGAGAACAAAGGAGGAAAGAGGGAGAGAGAGAGAAGAGCATTTGGGTATCAAGAACGGAGGAATGCAAACAATGAGTTGAAGACAGAACTGGAGGAAACAGCAATAGGTGAAAGAATGCATGTGCCCATGCAACTATTTCCACATACATTGAAGAGGTACTGGACTATATTTTCAACCAGCACATCCGCTATATACATACACATACAAGATGGGGTACGTATGCACATGTTTGTCTACCTCTTCAGTCCTGCGTTGCTCAGCACAAGGGTCTTGAAGCCGTTTCTGCGTGGGTTTTGTAGCACGCTGGTGAGTGCACTGGTCACCTCCGGGGAGAGTTCATTGTCCTTCTGTTGTACACCCTCAAAGTATTCGTTGTGCCCAAGGGCAGATACCAGCGGCAGGAGCAACCTGGACAAAGGGAAGGGAGGGGAGGGAGGTTGGATGTGTAGGGGTAAGTGAGGGGAGGAGAGGGGAGTTGGAGGTGAGGGGGGAGGGAAGGGAAGTAGGGCAGGAGGTTAGGAAGGGGAAGGAGAGCATGCCGGGAAGAGACAAGGACTGACTGAGCAGTACTCAGACTATGCAGATATGCATACGTACGCTTTCCCATGAATAGCTCACCTCTGGTTATGCTGCTCAAAGTCATTCAACTTCAGCACTCGGAACCCATGTGAGAGATAGATCTCACTGATGTTCTGCGCACATGATGAGGAGGCACAAGTAGGAAGGCGTGCAGCTTGTAATTAGATACCTAGGTACCAGACTGTATGTATGCTGTCAGACACACACACACACACACACCTCCACATCACCTCCTCCACTCATTCTGAACATCAATAGTGGAGGCAGTGATTCAAAGGATTGGTGCAAATACACACTGACACACATGTGTACACACACACACACACACACACACACATGCACACACGCATGCACACATGCATGCACGCACACACACACACACACACACACACACACGCACACACACACACACACACACACACACACACACATACACACAATCCTCTACATACTTACCCATGCCACATCCTCCCTGAATGGTATCCCGTAATAACGGCACATGAAGGCATACACAGTCACAAAGCCACTGACAGAGTGAACCTCTGGGCTGGTCAAGTTCTCCGTCAGACGAGAACTCTCAGCATCCATCCGTTTCTGCCGTCCATCTGGCTTCAACTCCACCTTCACCAGCTCCCTGCAAAGGGGTGGGTGGGTAGGGTGCCGCTGTGTGGTAATGTCACAACATACAGCACTCCTCACACCCACACCCACACCCTCACACTCACCTACCCCTCTCTCATCCACACTCCCACCCTCTCCTCCCCTCACCCTCCCACCCTCACTGGTATGGCGTCAATGGCAGTGTGTTCTTCAAGTGACCAACAATGGTGATGACAACATCCAGAAGATCTTCATCATTCTTTGATTTGAACTCCCTAGGGCGAGCCTCCCCTGCTATGTGGAAAGTGGCCTGGTGGGGAGGAAAGGAGGGAGGGAGGGAGGGAGGGAAGGAGAGGGAGAGGGATGGAGGGAGAGGGAGGGAGGGAGAGGGAGGGAGGGAGAGGGATGGAGGGAGAGGGAGGGAGGGAGGGAGGGAGAGGGAGGGAGAGAGGGAGAGGGAGGGATGAAGATGGAAGGAAAGAGGAAGAGAACTAATGATCCCACTGCCATTATCAAAGACTCCCATGGCAATTACACCACACTACTCACAGCCTTCTGATCTGGACTCTCAATCCTCTGAATCTTCAAGAAATGGAAGCTTGCATCAATCTAAAGAAGGAAGGAAAAACACAATCACATTCAGCTCAAAGTCTGGCAGAGAAGAGAGTGAGCATACGTAGCACTGGGAGTGAGGACACCCTCAACAAGACATGAATCAGAAGTTGTCTGTTTGTAATGCATGCAACACACATGCATACACATCCACTTAAACCTAAGAGGTAGGACAATGTAAATGCCTTGAGTTAGATCTTAAAACTATTCCCACACTCCACACCTTAACAAGTGGTGCCCCCCAAGTGTACACATTGTAACAAATGGTGCCCCCTAGTGTACACATTGTAACAAGTGGTGCCCCCTAGCGTACACATTGTAACAAGTGGTGCCCCCTAGTGTACGTACACACTGTAACAAGTGGTGCCCCCTAGCGTACACATTGTAACAAGTGGTGCCCCCTAGCGTACACATTGTAACAAGTGGTGCCCCCTAGTGTACGTACACACTGTAACAAGTGGTGCCCCCTAGCGTACACATCGTAACAAATGTTTAACAAACCCTTAGTGTGGTGGGGTAGCAGCCATGCTTTGGGGGAGGGGCAAGGGGGCAGGGTTACAGCCATGGTCTATACATATTCCCACCCATTCCATAATTATACCGTAAACATGCCCTGTTAGCACCTGTGTTGTCACACAGTCATGGTAGATAGCTATTTACATACTTTTACACAGTGGAAAGGAGCATACAAGGAACACCACCACCCCAAACAAGCCTCAAAGGAGCATACAAGGAACACCACCACCCCAAACAAGCCTCAAACAGCCAACCCACACAAACAAACATCCCCCCCCACATAAGCCACACCTGCACACACTGTCACAGGCGTACAAGGGCACACACAGTGTTGTCACGCCTCACCTTCACACCTCCCTTAACATTCACAAGAACATAGCATGTTGAGTTGGTGATGACCTGCAAGGAATGATTGAAAGAGAAAGCACTCAGTTTCAGTACGCATGGTCAACCAAGTGAAGAGACCAACAGTGAGACAGTGAAATTGGCGAGTCAATCACAGGGGGAGACCGTCTGTATGTTTGGCTAGAATATGCAACAACAAAGCTTACTGAAAACAAGATCACACAAGCCACACAGTGTGGTGGTGCATGTAGACAAGGTGGGCATCACTTGATGCGAGAGCTGGTGGCGTTCACTTGAAAGTGTGGTGATGCGGTGCACGAGAGCAAGACAACTGAGACGTGCTACGTACGTACACTGTCAAGAGACCTTCACCACACAAAGACTGACTACCAATAATGCAGCATTGTACCGTATGTACATACATGGCCATAATACAAACATCACATGGTACAATGCATATAAAATGGCTCCACCACATAAATTACTACTGTGAAATGTACCATAGTACTGTGTACTGTACTGTACTATAGCTACAGTACTATATACAGTACTGTAGCTACAGTAAAGAAACATCTTTCAAATGCATTCATTGAATGCACACTAAAACCTCCCAACTTGCTCCTGTAGCAATCTCTTAACAACAGGTGGGTGGATGTGTACACACACAGTTGCTAATCTTCAGTTCACCCCTTCAAAGTCCTCTTGCCATTAGCTTATCACCAAATACTGTTTCAAGCCATACACTCTTCACTGCATTAGGCAATACATTAAGATAACAGTACAGTGCAATAACTTGAGGTGGTAAAGCTGATGCCATTCAGCCAGTGGGGCCCTTGATCCACCATGTTTTATTTGTCACCTTGTACACTACACAAATATTTAACATTGTCCACCTAACACTCAAATGAAGATGGGATTAACCTTACATTCCAAACACACGGAAGAGTGACACGCAGAACTGCAGCTGCTTACACCCTCCCAGCCCAGAACTAATGGACTCAGCACATACACCCACTCACACACATGAACACATCACACTACCAAACACTGCAACCTTCATTACCACTTCTTCTTCTCATGACAATAAAACACACAATGTATGAAAATTTTTACTGATACAGTCCAACTTGTTTCTAGAGCCACTGTAGTGAGCTGTCTCCCCTTACTGGTCCCCAAACAGTACCAACACACTACATTATGCCTACCTACCTATAACTATAGTGCAGCCACCTGTATGAAACCAGCAATGTCAGTAAGACAACAGTACACCTGACATGACAAGACAGATTCCAATGCAGAGAGATCATTCTATAATGGAATTGGACACTAATTGATATGCCTCATCTGCCCTTCTACAAATAGAGGGTACCTTGGTAGGGCTCTCATTAGGTGGAAGCCCTACTCCACTACTCCACTGGTGTCTTCACTACCACAATGACATAAGTGGACTACTCTTTGTTGATCAGCTGCAAAAGGATTCAGTGACCCAGCAGTATCAACTCAGCCCCAGTACGTACGTATGTACATACCTCATACTGGGCTTGGCTGAATGTTATGCAAGCTGGAGCAAAGGTGAGTGGTGAAGATGTACAAATATGCAGGGAAAGTGTAGGGGAGGGGGAGGGGTAGGCATTAGAAGTCAGAGGCCTTGCAGCACACAGTCAGAGGAGGAGGGGAGGTGAATGCTTTGTTGCATGTCTGGGTTATAAGCACAACAAACTTTGTTTTCTAGAACAGCTCACAATCCTGCCACCATCAGCCTTTCAACTTACATTCCACCCTTAACACACCTGATCCCATCAGCCCACACCCAACTCCACCTCACTTATCACCCAACACCCCTCACCATCACCCCACACCCCTCACCATCACCCCACACCCAACTCCACCATCACTCACACCCCTCACTTATCCCCCAACATCTCTCACCATTACCCCACACCCCTCACCATCACCCCACACCCCTCACCATCACCTCACACCCTCACCATCACCCCACACCCCTCACCACCACCCCACACCCCTCACCAAAACCCTTGGTTCTTGTTCCTTCTTGCCATCCACAAGGAGCTGCTTCCTCAGACAGATGGTCCCATCATCATCCCCCAAAAGGGCTTTCTCAGAGCCTGCAGCCAAAGAGAGACAAGGCCCAAGGATGAAGGAACAAGATCACCAACAGACAAAGGTGAGGGAACCCAGCGGGGCAGGTAATCCCATGAAACACTCGGGTCTACTCTGCCATTCACCTGAACCTGGTACGACAGTGCTAGTCTCTTGGTGTTCACATTCGTAGCTAGGATCAGCCATGTTGGACATCACACTGTTCAGAATACATCTGCCATTCAACGCACTAGGAAGCAAGCTGAATGGAGTCGAGCCATGCGTGGAAAGCACTACTACCCTTGCATAGCCGACCCACTTCTCACCGTTTTTAACATAATGTCATATTAAAAATGGCAAGAAGCAGGTCGGCTCCCACCAGTCCCTCACTGACCAGTGCTGATGGACTCTCAGCGCGATCGTTACGTGACCTACTTCAGCCAGGTACAAGTGCTTCTTGCAGGCTCTTGTAGCAGCAACACAGACATCGCAATCATCGATCAACAGCGCAGATAGTGACAACCATCAAAGATTGTGATTGTAATCATGACAGCAAACCACGGGGAAGATCACAGCAACATTCCTTCACCCGTTCATCACTGCCATCAATGACCACCATCACAGATCCTTCATCATGACACTGTCATTGCTGATCCTCCCCCCCCCCCCCCCCCCCCCGGACATGCATGCTACATGCGTGCCCCCATAGATATTCGTAAGTATACGTTCTACAAGTACCTAGCCCTATCAGGGGCAGTATTGAAGGAATTAGTGACCGGCGCGAGAGGACGCGGGGAATAGTGGCCAGCTAGTCGGTGCGAGTGCACCTTTCCTATAGACCAAATGAGATGAATGGCCATTGATCTGATTCTTTATGACAGCCAGACCGTGTGACTAATGCGATTACACTGTTCAGCATTAGGGGAAAGACAAAGCTTCCAGGCCGACGTAACTTTACGCGCCAATTGGCGCTAGACAGCAGCAGTGAAGCAAGTGCGATCTGCTATCTCACCTGATAACTTGAGAGCTCTGCCGAATATGTCCACGTCGTCCCCAGTCGCTCCCCCGCTCATCCTGACTTCGCTGGAGGAAGGGGGCAACCAGGGTAGGGTCCTCAGGCCTTCTCTGTGTCTCTCACAGACTGCTATTCAGCGAACGCCACGCACACACAAGCGCAGTACAAAGCTGTTTGTGTGGGGTGGCTGTATAGAATACCATATTAGGAGAGGCTGGAGAACAGCAACGCGTGTGCCGGGGTCTGGTCCGTAGATTTTCGTTGAGAAAAAATCATTACAAAAATGATACACGGCCCCGCGCAGACACATTGTATACAGAAGTATAGTAAACATTCACAATGGATATGGATAGAAAGTGTGTTCGTTCTCCTAAGATTTTTCCCCAATGGCACAACTGAATGCTGTTTGCACTACTGTCCTCTCCTTTTCTTAGCTGTACTGCGTCCACCGGGGAGCAGCTGATGTCTCTTTATCATCTGAAGGGCTGCCTGTGTGTTCCCTATGGGGCAGGTTCAGTAGTATCATCAACACATACAGTTCACATGCCGGTAATCAACATCTATCGGAGATAGGTATGGAAATGCATGCACTTCTAGAGGTGGGTGTTGACTACATGATAGTGTGAGGTGGGTGGGGCTTAGCTTGAGGTGGGTGGGGCCTAGGTTGAGGTGGGTGGGGCCTAGGTTGAGGTGGGTGGGGCTTAGTTTGAGGGAGAGACCAGTGACTGGTGTGAGGCGGTAGGCTCACCTGATTGTAACTCAATGTAGGCTGACAGGAGGACTGCTTGCGGAGGCAGCTTGGTGGCAAAGAGTGTGACAGCCTGGAAGCGGTAAAGTCGCATACCGGTACATGTGATGTGTGTGTGTGTGTGCATGCAACGCATAAGATAGGCAGCAGGAAACAAAATAGCAACCAGTGAGTCCAACACACTGCGAGATTGGACTCTCTTATGCTGAGTAAAATAGCACTTAACAGTAGCAATGAACACATAGCACAACCCACTCAATGTAACTACAGCTAAGGGCACTGTCTGCAGCTCAGACACTGCAGGTGCCTCCAGGATATGCATGCACACACATGAATGCACTCACACACACACATGTACACACACGAATGCACACGCACACACATTGTGAACTCACCTGAAACAGCACCTTCCGAGCCTGCTCCAGCTCCTTCCCCAGACAGTACAGGCTGGCCAGGTTGAGCAGTGTCATAGCTTTGGCAAGCTGCACTGACGAGGGAAAGTCTCCATCTGCCAAAATAGAAATACATAACTAACACATCACCACACACAGCTCCCCTTACACAAAACATGCCATTTGATATCTCTAACCTTTGCAGCTTAACACCACCAAATATTTAACATGATAAGCCTTTCTATTTCGACTAGTGAATGCCCAAGACGAACAACCACAGTCATACATACATACATATGTATACATACCAATACATACCATACATACCATACATCTCATACATACATACATACATACATCTCATACATACATACATACATACACATACATACATACATACATACATACATACATACATACATACATACATACATACATACATACATACATACATAATGATATGTACGTACGTATGTACGCATATGCATACAGAGCACACTCATTGCATATTATGTATGTACCATGTGTTATACTTCATTGTATGACAGTCTACCCAAGGGAACACTAATGAATGGGGTCTCACAGTTAATTCTTGAGTCATAATTTGTGTTGTCCCCTCCACTTGAGTTGGGTGCCCCACCTTGTACGGTGGAAGGGGTGGTGGAGATGTCCATGATCAACTCAGGGCTGAGGTGCTGGACAGCCTCCTGCAGTCTGCCAAGATGAATGGCTGCTTCTGCTGCATACAGGGTGCCCACGAACCTACAGGAGAAGTGCATGTGGGAGTCTGTTGTGAGCTATACAAAACAGTCTCACAATATTCATGGCAAAAGCCAGACACGTGTACACAGAGATGCGCATACGTACACACACACAGACAAATACACATATGCAAGCAGTTACACTCACACACGCACACACGCCCACAAACACACACACACACACACTAGCCTCGTATCCAGTCCCTATTTCCATTCCGACTTCTCCTATTTTCCTTCCAAGCAGAAGTCGGAATGGAAATAAGGACTGGGTACGAGGCTACACACACAGACACACACACACACACACACACACACACACACACACACACCCACACACACCTTAGTGCTCCACTAAGCACAGGACATACAAGCAGTTCCTGTGCATAAGAGAGGGCCATCACGTGGTCCCCCAGGTTGAGAGCTACATAGGATGAGCAGGCTAGGACAGAGGCACGGAGGGACAGGATTGCTTCGCCACAGATGGGAGGACCTGGAAGGGCAGCCACACTGAGGGAGGCAGCAGACAGCAACACAGCACACAGTGACCTGTATACATGTGACCCACTCAGTATGAATCTACTGCTCCCCCCTAACACAACTCTTGACAGATAACACAGTGCCCCCCCCCCCCCCCCCCCCACCCAAACGGTGACCACTAAACAGAATGACCTCCCTCCCCACACACAGACATGACCACAAACAGAGTGACAATCATCTTTACACAGTGGCCACTACACACAGTGAGCTCCCCCCTCCCCACACCTCCCCACACAACTTCACACACACATACACAGTGCCTTAGCTTACGATGGTTGGTCCACTGACATCCCCTCGCTGCCATCCCCATTCCCATTCCCACTTCCACTTTGTCCTGAAGCGGCAGCCTGGATCCCTGTCATCACTGCCGATGTACTGGGCAACAGGAAGAGTGCATTCCGGAGGCATATTGCAGCAAACCCCAGTGAGGGAGAGGGCATTGCAGCAGAGTGGGAGGGGCTGTGGCTATGTACAAAGAAAGAGAACAGTCACTACACACAGCAGCAAAAGGATAGAGGAGTGAAGGAGATTAACTGTGCAGGGGGTAGAGGAGTGGGGGAGGTTAACTGTGCAGGGGGTAGAGGAGTGGGGGAGGTTAACTGTGCAGGGGGTAGAGGAGTGGGGGAGGTTAACTGTGCAGGGGGTAGAGGAGTGGGGGAGGTTAACTGTGCAGGGGGTAGAGGAGTGGGGGAGGTTAACTGTGCAGGGGGTAGAGGAGTGGGGGAGGATACGTACTTACAACATCTTCAACAAGTCAGCTTAGCAATATACCTATTGTAAAATCAACTTGAATCTTAACACACTAACAAACTGTGTACTAAAGTGCAGAGTTGAGAAATGTGTGTTGTGTGTGTGTGCGTGCGTGTGTGTGTGTGTGTGTGTGTGTGTGTGTGTGTGTGTGTGTGTGTGTGTGTGTGTGTGTGTGTGTGTTAGGGTGTGTGCATATGCAAGGACTTTGCAAAGTGTTCAGGCATAACAAAAAGCTGTTACATTGAGCATACGTACATCACGGTACATGTAAGTGTATCGTTTGTAGAGAAAATGTGCACATTATGATTCATAACAAGCAACGAGTAAAAGTGAAATAACAACAACATTAATTAGTTAAAGGCCAGGAAAGGGGAACACTACACACATCCCAGTCTCATTTACTAGTGCAGTGGCAGCAGTTTCAATGCGATCCTCTAAAGTACAGAACTCAGAAAGGCTAAAGTGGCTAACACAGAGTCCCTCTCAAGCGGCAGCCAGGTGAGGTTGGTTGACAGACACTGGAGCCCTCCATGTTCACAGCTGCCCAGTGTGGGTAGCAGCAATTTTAAGTGTCTCCCCACCATCACCATAATGTTATGATAATGAGTAAAATTAAAAGCTATGATGGCAATTTATGAGCATTCTGTCTTTGCCACGGTCTAGTGTGTGTGTGTGTGTGTGTGTGTGTGTGTGTGTGTGTGTGTGTGTGTGTGTGTGTGTGTGTGTGTGTGTGTGTGTGTGTGTGTGTGTGTGTGTGTGTGTGTGTGTGTGTGTGTGCCGTGACGGTCACCTACCTCCCTTGATACGTGGTCTGTGTTGGAACAAGAATGGCCTTCTGGTAGCTGCCATGGCCAACAACCACTTGCATAGTCTGGCTCTTCCAGTGCTGCTGTTTGAACCTGTCCTTCAACATCTTGTCAGGGGAAGGAGAGAATGGGAGGGAAGGGGAGGGAGAGAAGGGAGGGTGGGAGGGAGGAGAGGGGAGAGAAGGTAAGGGGAGGGAGAGAAGGTGAGGGGAGGCGGTTGGAGGTAAGCAAGAGGTGAAGGAGGATAGCATGAAAAGAGCAAGCTATGTAGGCAATAGTGAGAATGATGAAGGCACACACAGACCATCTCTCCCACAGTCAACAGAAACACACACCTCATGCATACTCCCCCCCCCTCCTCCTCCATACACACACATACCACACAGTGAGCTGCCACACACGCCTCCGCTAATCTGAGCCACAACTGAGGGTTGCAATGGAAGACCTGCACTGCTTCCAGGAGGAAGTCGAATGCCTGCACTGGCTTGCCCAGGAAGAGATGCTGTAGGCCGAGGTTGTACAGCAGGATGTGACGGCAGTTGACACTCAGCACAGCAAGGGGGCGGCCAGAAAGAGGCGTGGCTAAAGGGAAGGGGTGGGGCAGATGAAGCAGATACGTAATTCAACAGTTGACTTAAAGTCCGCTCAGCACTAGAAATACCAGCTAGAGTGCGGAACGTGTGAGTGTGTTCACCTTTATCCTGGGGTGGGAAGTCGTTGAGTGTGCTGTCATTCTCCTCCAAGGCCTTGCTGAAGTAGTGAGCAGCCAAGCTGTGCTTGCCCATCTGGTGGTGGATGCAGCCCAGGTTGTTGAAGTAGAGAGATGGCAGGCACTCACCCGAATCCGTCAGAAGGGGACGATTGGGTGCAGACGCCAGCACTTTCATCGACTTGCGGTAGTTCTGGCGGATGTACTCCAAGTTGGCTTTGAGGTAGACAGCTGAGGTGGACTGGGAGGAGGAGGGAGGTGTGCATGGGGGGGAGGGGGGGGGGGGGGCAGTATTACAGACACAATATTGACCAGTGCCCATTACAATACATACATACAGTATACGTATGTTAGTTCACATACGTACATTGATGTTCGCACCAAGCATTTCTCAAACTGCTGTACAACCAATTATATTAGCGCATATACTTTACTGGCACATGTGGTCCTGAACCCTCTGTTATACTTGCGCTGGTGGTCTTAGTCTACCACTAACTGGCGCATCTACTCTGCGACACTTGTGGGTCTGAGCCTCTGTTACTTGCGCTGGTGGTCTTTTTTCTACCAACAACTAGCACACATACATACTCTACTGGCATGTGTGGTGTTCACATACAGAAAAACATGAACTTGTACCAAATGCAGCTTAAGTGCTTACATCTTTTGGGTGAATAAATTGTACAACGACTACTTTCTGACCTTCACTGCTTGAGAGTGCAGTGAGAGAAGAGTGCTGTGCTGTGTGGGTCAGTGGACTCACATAACCTGTCAATGAGGTTAGTGTCTTTAACTCCTTCTTGCATTGCTTGACTGATTTCTGGAGCAGAAACAGCCAAGCACGGAACTAGTGGTCAGAAGAGGAGAGAAGAGGAGGGGGTAGAGTGAGGAGGTGAGAGAGAGCAGAGAGGAAAGGAGTTGATGAGGGAAGGAGACAGGAGAGGGGAAAGAGGGGGCAGAGGGGAGAGAGGAAAGGGGAGAGGGAAAGGGAGAGTGGAAAGGGAGAAAGAAGATGAGAGAAAGGGGAGAGGAGTAGAAGAGAGGGGAAGGAGTGGGTAATATGAGGAGAAGGGGAGGGCAGCAAGAAAGGCTATGATATATGTTGGATGCAGGCCACAGAACCTATTGTACCTGGTGCATGTGCGCTTTGAGACTGTCTCCACCTCCGCTGCCACTATGCTCAGGGGACATTGAGTCACTACTGCCGCTCTGTTAGGGTGAAAGAGAAAGGCATAGGACCATCAGCAACCCACTGTAGCACCTTTAAACATGGAGAGGACCTAAATGGGCAGAGTACTGCAGCTACACCTACATACACACCTTCTCTTTGTCTGATGTCTGTTGTAGGCTGCCTTCAAAGTACTTGCCCTCCAAAAAGGTAAGCAGTGCTTTGGCCTTTTCAGTCTAAAGTGCAAACACACACACACACACACACACTAGCAATCTACTTCTTTAAAGGACTAATTGAGGACACGTAATAACATGCCATTCTGTTGTTAGCAACAATGGTTGCCATGGATACAGTCACTAACCTGATACATAGTGAGGTACAGCTCTACCAACAAGACACAAACGTGACTGGACAGGTCCGCATCTGGAGTAGGCACAGACAGACAGACAAACACATGGACAGACGGGCAACAGACAGACAGACAGAATCTGATAAACGGAGATGGGCAGTCAAGACAATTGATCCCTTAACTACACACTAGTACACAGACATACATGCACAAACACATGGATGCAGAGAAGAAGCTGACACAGACAGTAAGTCAGGTGGATACCGGAAAGCAAATCAGTGACAGCATTAGAAGCACTCCAACTGTGTGGACAGGAAACAGCTAGCGTGCTTACTGTTGAGCGTGAATGAGTGCATGATGCATCCCACGATGTGGCCTGCACTGTTCAACACGTGCACTCACCAAGTACAGCTTCCACTTTATACAGCATCTCCAAGATTGCGGTGGCTTGCGTGTATTGATGGAGCTACAGTGGACAACACCAGCGGGCAAAGACAAGGATGATGGCTGACAAACACAGCACACACTGTTAGCTACATACATAAAAGTTGAATCAGTCGATCTACAGCTCCACACATGGTCCAGTCTAGACATATCTACAACTGAAACCCCATAGCATACACAATGACAGGTTGACAGTAGCCCACTCAGAATCGCACATACACATATGCAGAAAGTTGACTCAAGTGAGAATCACTGTCCAGTAATCAACAGCACTGCAATGTGGACATGCCTCAATCCACGCATGTGTGCGCTATATGGTCCTTGAGCTACACACTGCCCTTCCCAGCTTGCCTCCTTTC
>OZ025881.1:5945523-5998023 GCA_964019415.1 Ianthella basta
CCCCAAACAAGCCTCAAAGGAGCATACAAGGAACACCACCACCCCAAACAAGCCTCAAACAGCCAACCCACACAAACAAACATCCCCCCCCACATAAGCCACACCTGCACACACTGTCACAGGCGTACAAGGGCACACACAGTGTTGTCACGCCTCACCTTCACACCTCCCTTAACATTCACAAGAACATAGCATGTTGAGTTGGTGATGACCTGCAAGGAATGATTGAAAGAGAAAGCACTCAGTTTCAGTACGCATGGTCAACCAAGTGAAGAGACCAACAGTGAGACAGTGAAATTGGCGAGTCAATCACAGGGGGAGACCGTCTGTATGTTTGGCTAGAATATGCAACAACAAAGCTTACTGAAAACAAGATCACACAAGCCACACAGTGTGGTGGTGCATGTAGACAAGGTGGGCATCACTTGATGCGAGAGCTGGTGGCGTTCACTTGAAAGTGTGGTGATGCGGTGCACGAGAGCAAGACAACTGAGACGTGCTACGTACGTACACTGTCAAGAGACCTTCACCACACAAAGACTGACTACCAATAATGCAGCATTGTACCGTATGTACATACATGGCCATAATACAAACATCACATGGTACAATGCATATAAAATGGCTCCACCACATAAATTACTACTGTGAAATGTACCATAGTACTGTGTACTGTACTGTACTATAGCTACAGTACTATATACAGTACTGTAGCTACAGTAAAGAAACATCTTTCAAATGCATTCATTGAATGCACACTAAAACCTCCCAACTTGCTCCTGTAGCAATCTCTTAACAACAGGTGGGTGGATGTGTACACACACAGTTGCTAATCTTCAGTTCACCCCTTCAAAGTCCTCTTGCCATTAGCTTATCACCAAATACTGTTTCAAGCCATACACTCTTCACTGCATTAGGCAATACATTAAGATAACAGTACAGTGCAATAACTTGAGGTGGTAAAGCTGATGCCATTCAGCCAGTGGGGCCCTTGATCCACCATGTTTTATTTGTCACCTTGTACACTACACAAATATTTAACATTGTCCACCTAACACTCAAATGAAGATGGGATTAACCTTACATTCCAAACACACGGAAGAGTGACACGCAGAACTGCAGCTGCTTACACCCTCCCAGCCCAGAACTAATGGACTCAGCACATACACCCACTCACACACATGAACACATCACACTACCAAACACTGCAACCTTCATTACCACTTCTTCTTCTCATGACAATAAAACACACAATGTATGAAAATTTTTACTGATACAGTCCAACTTGTTTCTAGAGCCACTGTAGTGAGCTGTCTCCCCTTACTGGTCCCCAAACAGTACCAACACACTACATTATGCCTACCTACCTATAACTATAGTGCAGCCACCTGTATGAAACCAGCAATGTCAGTAAGACAACAGTACACCTGACATGACAAGACAGATTCCAATGCAGAGAGATCATTCTATAATGGAATTGGACACTAATTGATATGCCTCATCTGCCCTTCTACAAATAGAGGGTACCTTGGTAGGGCTCTCATTAGGTGGAAGCCCTACTCCACTACTCCACTGGTGTCTTCACTACCACAATGACATAAGTGGACTACTCTTTGTTGATCAGCTGCAAAAGGATTCAGTGACCCAGCAGTATCAACTCAGCCCCAGTACGTACGTATGTACATACCTCATACTGGGCTTGGCTGAATGTTATGCAAGCTGGAGCAAAGGTGAGTGGTGAAGATGTACAAATATGCAGGGAAAGTGTAGGGGAGGGGGAGGGGTAGGCATTAGAAGTCAGAGGCCTTGCAGCACACAGTCAGAGGAGGAGGGGAGGTGAATGCTTTGTTGCATGTCTGGGTTATAAGCACAACAAACTTTGTTTTCTAGAACAGCTCACAATCCTGCCACCATCAGCCTTTCAACTTACATTCCACCCTTAACACACCTGATCCCATCAGCCCACACCCAACTCCACCTCACTTATCACCCAACACCCCTCACCATCACCCCACACCCCTCACCATCACCCCACACCCAACTCCACCATCACTCACACCCCTCACTTATCCCCCAACATCTCTCACCATTACCCCACACCCCTCACCATCACCCCACACCCCTCACCATCACCTCACACCCTCACCATCACCCCACACCCCTCACCACCACCCCACACCCCTCACCAAAACCCTTGGTTCTTGTTCCTTCTTGCCATCCACAAGGAGCTGCTTCCTCAGACAGATGGTCCCATCATCATCCCCCAAAAGGGCTTTCTCAGAGCCTGCAGCCAAAGAGAGACAAGGCCCAAGGATGAAGGAACAAGATCACCAACAGACAAAGGTGAGGGAACCCAGCGGGGCAGGTAATCCCATGAAACACTCGGGTCTACTCTGCCATTCACCTGAACCTGGTACGACAGTGCTAGTCTCTTGGTGTTCACATTCGTAGCTAGGATCAGCCATGTTGGACATCACACTGTTCAGAATACATCTGCCATTCAACGCACTAGGAAGCAAGCTGAATGGAGTCGAGCCATGCGTGGAAAGCACTACTACCCTTGCATAGCCGACCCACTTCTCACCGTTTTTAACATAATGTCATATTAAAAATGGCAAGAAGCAGGTCGGCTCCCACCAGTCCCTCACTGACCAGTGCTGATGGACTCTCAGCGCGATCGTTATGTGACCTACTTCAGCCAGGTACAAGTGCTTCTTGCAGGCTCTTGTAGCAGCAACACAGACATCGCAATCATCGATCAACAGCGCAGATAGTGACAACCATCAAAGATTGTGATTGTAATCATGACAGCAAACCACGGGGAAGATCACAGCAACATTCCTTCACCCGTTCATCACTGCCATCAATGACCACCATCACAGATCCTTCATCATGACACTGTCATTGCTGATCCTCCCCCCCCCCCCCCCCCCCCCCCGGACATGCATGCTACATGCGTGCCCCCATAGATATTCGTAAGTATACGTTCTACAAGTACCTAGCCCTATCAGGGGCAGTATTGAAGGAATTAGTGACCGGCGCGAGAGGACGCGGGGAATAGTGGCCAGCTAGTCGGTGCGAGTGCACCTTTCCTATAGACCAAATGAGATGAATGGCCATTGATCTGATTCTTTATGACAGCCAGACCGTGTGACTAATGCGATTACACTGTTCAGCATTAGGGGAAAGACAAAGCTTCCAGGCCGACGTAACTTTACGCGCCAATTGGCGCTAGACAGCAGCAGTGAAGCAAGTGCGATCTGCTATCTCACCTGATAACTTGAGAGCTCTGCCGAATATGTCCACGTCGTCCCCAGTCGCTCCCCCGCTCATCCTGACTTCGCTGGAGGAAGGGGGCAACCAGGGTAGGGTCCTCAGGCCTTCTCTGTGTCTCTCACAGACTGCTATTCAGCGAACGCCACGCACACACAAGCGCAGTACAAAGCTGTTTGTGTGGGGTGGCTGTATAGAATACCATATTAGGAGAGGCTGGAGAACAGCAACGCGTGTGCCGGGGTCTGGTCCGTAGATTTTCGTTGAGAAAAAATCATTACAAAAATGATACACGGCCCCGCGCAGACACATTGTATACAGAAGTATAGTAAACATTCACAATGGATATGGATAGAAAGTGTGTTCGTTCTCCTAAGATTTTTCCCCAATGGCACAACTGAATGCTGTTTGCACTACTGTCCTCTCCTTTTCTTAGCTGTACTGCGTCCACCGGGGAGCAGCTGATGTCTCTTTATCATCTGAAGGGCTGCCTGTGTGTTCCCTATGGGGCAGGTTCAGTAGTATCATCAACACATACAGTTCACATGCCGGTAATCAACATCTATCGGAGATAGGTATGGAAATGCATGCACTTCTAGAGGTGGGTGTTGACTACATGATAGTGTGAGGTGGGTGGGGCTTAGCTTGAGGTGGGTGGGGCCTAGGTTGAGGTGGGTGGGGCCTAGGTTGAGGTGGGTGGGGCTTAGTTTGAGGGAGAGACCAGTGACTGGTGTGAGGCGGTAGGCTCACCTGATTGTAACTCAATGTAGGCTGACAGGAGGACTGCTTGCGGAGGCAGCTTGGTGGCAAAGAGTGCGACAGCCTGGAAGCGGTAAAGTCGCATACCGGTACATGTGATGTGTGTGTGTGTGCATGCAACGCATAAGATAGGCAGCAGGAAACAAAATAGCAACCAGTGAGTCCAACACACTGCGAGATTGGACTCTCTTATGCTGAGTAAAATAGCACTTAACAGTAGCAATGAACACATAGCACAACCCACTCGATGTAACTACAGCTAAGGGCACTGTCTGCAGCTCAGACACTGCAGGTGCCTCCAGGACATGCATGCACACACATGAATGCACTCACACACACACATGTACACACACGAATGCACACGCACACACATTGTGAACTCACCTGAAACAGCACCTTCCGAGCCTGCTCCAGCTCCTTCCCCAGACAGTACAGGCTGGCCAGGTTGAGCAGTGTCATAGCTTTGGCAAGCTGCACTGACGAGGGAAAGTCTCCATCTGCCAAAATAGAAATACATAACTAACACATCACCACACACAGCTCCCCTTACACAAAACATGCCATTTGATATCTCTAACCTTTGCAGCTTAACACCACCAAATATTTAACATGATAAGCCTTTCTATTTCGACTAGTGAATGCCCAAGACGAACAACCACAGTCATACATACATACATATGTATACATACCAATACATACCATACATACCATACGTACATACCATACATACATACATACATACATACATACATACATACATACATACATACATACAGTACATACATACATACATACATACATACATAATGATATGTACATATATGCATACAGAGCACACTCATTGCATATTATGTATGTACCATGTGTTATGGTTCATTGTATGACAGCCTACCCAAAGGAACACTAATGATTGGGGTCTCACAGTTAATTCTTGAGTCATAATTTGTGTTGTCCCCTCCACTTGAGTTGGGTGCCCCACCTTGTACGGTGGAAGGGGTGGTGGAGATGTCCATGATCAACTCAGGGCTGAGGTGCTGGACAGCCTCCTGCAGTCTGCCAAGATGGATGGCTGCTTCTGCTGCATACAGGGTGCCCACGAACCTACAGGAGAAGTGCATGTGGGAGTCTGTTGTGAGCTATACAGAACAGTCTCACAATATTCATGGCAAAAGCCAGACACGTGTACACAGAGATGCACATACGTACACACACACAGACAAATACACATATGCAAGCAGTTACACTCACACACGCACACACGCCCACAAACACACACACACACACACTAGCCTCGTATCCAGTCCCTATTTCCATTCCGACTTCTCCTATTTTCCTTCCAAGCAGAAGTCGGAATGGAAATAAGGACTGGGTACGAGGCTACACACACAGACACACACACACACACACACACACACACACACACACACACACACCCACACACCTTAGTGCTCCACTAAGCACAGGACATACAAGCAGTTCCTGTGCATAAGAGAGGGCCATCACATGGTCCCCCAGGTTGAGAGCTACATAGGATGAGCAGGCTAGGACAGAGGCACGGAGGGACAGGATTGCTTCGCCACAGATGGGAGGACCTGGAAGGGCAGCCACACTGAGGGAGGCAGCAGACAGCAACACAGCACACAGTGACCTGTATACATGTGACCCAGTCAGTATGAATCTACTGCTCCCCCCTAACACAACTCTTGACAGATAACACAGTGCCCCCCCCCCCCCCCCCCCACCCACCCAAACGGTGACCACTAAACAGAATGACCTCCCTCCCCACACACAGACATGACCACAAACAGAGTGACAATCATCTTTACACAGTGGCCACTACACACAGTGAGCTCCCCCCTCCCCACACCTCCCCACACAACTTCACACACACATACACAGTGCCTTAGCTTACGATGGTTGGTCCACTGACATCCCCTCGCTGCCATCCCCATTCCCATTCCCACTTCCACTTTGTCCTGAAGCGGCAGCTTGTATCCCTGTCATCACTGCCGATGTACTGGGCAACAGGAAGAGTGCATTCCGGAGGCATATTGCAGCAAACCCCAGTGAGGGAGAGGGCATTGCAGCAGAGTGGGAGGGGCTGTGGCTATGTACAAAGAAAGAGAACAGTCACTATACACAGCAGCAAAAGGGTAGAGGAGTGCAGGGGGTTAACTGTGCAGGGTAGAGGGGTGAAGAAGGTTAACTGTGCAGGGGGTAGAGGAGTGGGGGAGGATACGTACTTACAACATCTTCAACAAGTCAGCTTAGCAATATACCTATTGTAAATTCAACTTGAATCTTAACACACTAACAAACTGTGTACTAAAGTGCAGAGTTGAGAAATGTGTGTTGTGTGTGCGTGCGTGTGTGTGTGTGTGTGTGTGTGTGTGTGTGTGTGTGTGTGTGTGTGTGGTGTGTGTGTGTGAGTGTGGTGTGTGTGGTGTGTGTGTGTGTGTGTGTGTGTGTGTGTGTGTGTGTGTGTGTGTGTGTGTGTGTGTGTGTGTGTGTGTGTGTGTGTGTGTGTGTGTGTGTGTGTGTGTGTGTGTAGGGTGTGTGCATATGCAAGGACTTTACAAAGTGTTCAGGCATAACAAAAAGCTGTTACATTGAGCATACATACATCACGGTACATGTAAGTGTATTGTTTGTAGAGAAAATGTGCACATTATGATTCATAACAAGTAACGAGTAAAAGTGAAATAACAACAACATTAATTAGTTAAAGGCCAGGAAAGGGGAACACTACACACATCCCAGTCTCATTTACTAGTGCAGTGGCAGCAGTTTCAATGCGATCCTCTAAAGTACAGAACTCAGAAAGGCTAAAGTGGCTAGCACAGAGTCCCTCTCAAGCGGCAGCCAGGTGAGGTTGGTTGACAGACACCAGAGCCCTCCATGTTCACAGCTGCCCAGTGTGGGTAGCAGCAGTTTGAAGTGTCTCCCCACCATCACCATAATGTTATGATAATGAGTAAAATTAAAAGCTATGATGGCAATTTATAAGCATTCTGTCTTTGCCACGGTCTAGTGTGTGTGTGTGTGTGTGTGTGTGTGTGTGTGTGTGTGTGTGTGTGTGTGTGTGTGTGTGTGTGTGTGTGTGTGTGTGTAGTGTGTGTGTGTGTGCCATGACAGTCACCTACCTCCCTTGATACGTGGTCTGTGTTGGAACAAGAATGGCCTTCTGGTAGCTGCCATGGCCAACAACCACTTGCATAGTCTGGCTCTTCCAGTGCTGCTGTTTGAACCTGTCCTTCAACATCTTGTCAGGGGAGGGAGAAAATGGGAGGGAAGGGGAGGGGAGAGAGGGGAGGGTGGGAGGGAGGAGAGGGGAGAGAGGGGAGGGTGGGAGGGAGGTGAGGGGAGAGAAGGTAAGGGGAGGGAGAGAAGGTAAGCAAGAGATAAGGCAGGATAGCATGAAAGGAGCAAACCAGACTATAGTGAGAATGATGAAGGCGCACACAGACCATCTCTCCCACAGTCAACAGAAACACACACCTCATGCATACTCCCCCCCCCCCCTTCCTCCTCCATACACACACATACCACACAGTGAGCTGCCACACACGCCTCCGCTAATCTGAGCCACAACTGAGGGTTGCAATGGAAGACCTGCACTGCTTCCAGGAGGAAGTCGAATGCCTGCACTGGCTTGCCCAGGAAGAGGTGCTGTAGGCCAAGGTTGTACAGAAGGATGTGACGGCAGTTGACACTCAGCACAGCAAGGGGGCGGCCAGAAAGAGGCGTGGCTAAAGGGAAGGGGTGGGGCAGATGAAGCAGATACGTAATTCAACAGTTGACTTAAAGTCCGCTCAGCACTAGAAATACCAGCTAGAGTGCGGAACGTGTGAGTGTGTTCACCTTTATCCTGGGGTGGGAAGTCGTTGAGTGTGCTGTCATTCTCCTCCAAGGCCTTGCTGAAGTAGTGAGCAGCCAAGCTGTGCTTGCCCATCTGGTGGTGGATGCAGCCCAGGTTGTTGAAGTAGAGAGATGGCAGGCACTCACCCGAATCCGTCAGAAGGGGACGATTGGGTGCAGACGCCAGCACTTTCATCGATTTGCGGTAGTTCTGGCGGATGTACTCCAAGTTGGCTTTGAGGTAGACAGCTGAGGTGGACTGGGAGGAGGAGGGAGGTGTGCATGGGGAGGGGGGGGGGGGGGGGTATTACAGACACAACATTGACCAGTGCCCATTACAATACATACAGTATATGTATGTTAGTTCACATACGTACATTGATGTTCGCACCAAGCATTTCTCAAACTGCTGTACCACCCACTATAGTGCATATACTCTACTGGCACATGTGGTCCTGAACCCTCTGTTATACTTGCGCTGGTGGTCTTAGTCTACCACTAACTGGCACAGCAACACTTGTGGGTCTGAGCCTCTGTTACTTGCGCTGGTGGTCTTTCTTCTACCAACAACTAGTGCACATACATACTCTACTAGCATGTGTGGTGTTCACATACAGAAAAACATGAACTTGTACCAAATGCAGCTTAAGTGCTTACATCTTTTGGGTGAATAAATTGTACAACGACTACTTTCTGACCTTCACTGCTTGAGAGTGCAGTGAGAGAAGAGTGCTGTGCTGTGTGGGTCAGTGGACTCACATAACCTGTCAATGAGGTTAGTGTCTTTAACTCCTTCTTGCATTGCTTGACTGATTTCTGGAGCAGAAACAGCCAAGCACGGAACTAGTGGTCAGAAGAGGAGAGAAGAGGAGGGGGTAGAGTGAGGAGGTGAGAGAGAGCAGAGAGGAAAGGAGTTGATGAGGGAAGGAGACAGGAGAGGGGAAAGAGGGGGCAGAGGGGAGAGAGGGAAAGGGAGAGTGGAAAGGGAGAAAGATGAGAGAAAGGGGAGAGGAGTAGAAGAGAGGGGAAGGAGTGGGTAATATGAGGAGAAGGGGAGGGCAGCAAGAAAGGCTATGATATATGTTGGATGCAGGCCACAGAACCTATTGTACCTGGTGCATGTGCGCTTTGAGACTGTCTCCACCTCCGCTGCCACTATGCTCAGGGGACATTGAGTCACTACTGCCGCTCTGTTAGGGTGAAAGAGAAAGGCATAGGACCATCAGCAACCCACTGTAGCACCTTTAAACATGGAGAGGACCTAAATGGGCAGAGTACTGCAGCTACACCTACATACACACCTTCTCTTTGTCTGATGTCTGTTGTAGGCTGCCTTCAAAGTACTTGCCCTCCAAAAAGGTAAGCAGTGCTTTGGCCTTTTCAGTCTAAAGTGCAAACACACACACACACACACACACACACACACACACACACACACACACACACACACACACACACACACACACACACACACACACACACACACACACACACACACACACACACACACACACACACACACACACACACACACACTAGCAATCTACTTCCTTACGTAAATGACAAATTGAGGACATGTAGTAACATGCCATTCTGTTGTTAGCAGCAATGGTTGCCATGGCTACAGTCACTAACCTGATACATAGTGAGGTACAGCTCTACCAACAAGACACAGACATGACTAGACAGGTCCGCATCTGGAGTAGGCACAGACAGACAGACAAACACATGGACAGACGGGCAACAGACAGACAGACAGACAGACAGACAGAATCTGATAAACGGAGATGGGCAGTCAAGACAATTGATCCCTTAACTACACACTAGTACACAGACATACATGCACAAACACATGGACACAGAGAAGAAGCTGACACAGACAGTAAGTCAGGTGGATACCGGAAAGCAAATCAGTTGACAGCATTAGAAGCACTCCAACTGTGTGGACAGGAAACAGCTAGCGCGCTTACTGTTGAGTGTGAATGAGTGCATGATGCATCCCACATGTGGCCTGCACTGTTCAACATGTGCACTCACCAAGTACAGCTTCCACTTTATACAGCATCTCCAAGATTGCGGTGGCTTGCGTGTATTGATGGAGCTACAGTGGACAACACCAGCGGGCAAAGACAAGGATGATGGCTGACAAACACAGCACACACCGTTAGCTACATACATAAAAGTTGAATCAGTCGATCTACAGCTCCACACATGGTCCAGTCTAGACATATCTACAACTGAAACCCCATAGCATACACAATGACAGGTTGGCAGTAGCCCACTCAGAATCGCACATACACATACGCAGAAAGTTGACTTAAGTGAGAATCACTGTCTTGTAATCAACAGCACTGCAATGTGGACGTGCCTCAATCCACGCATGTGTGCGCTATATGGTCCTTGAGCTACACACTGCCCTTCCCACCTACCCAGCTTGCCTCCTTTCTGTGAGGTGTAGCACCCTCACCCACCCTTCCCTCACCGGCTACCCTACTTGTCTTTCACTCACCCTGACCAAGATGAGGGCCTTGTTGAAGAGAGGAACGGCACGGTCAAACACCCCCATCTCCGACCCCTGTAGAATGCATGAACACACACACCAAGTTACGTAGTACACTCATGATGATGCCAAACCACATGCATAAAAGTTTGTGGAAACTTTATTTGAACAACTATATTCATTTGTGAGTCAGCCAGCCTTTCTTTACAGAAAGCACTTGAACAAGATGAGGTATTCTTGCAAAACATGATTATTGTGACTATCCCACTCTTGCTCCCTATAAGCTTCCCACCACTGCACACACTCATGGTAACAGACAGACACCTATGTTTGGTGTACAGTACAGATAGTGGCATGTGTGTGTGTGTGTGTGTGTGTGTGTGTGTGTGTGTGTGTGTGTGTGTGTGTGTGTGTGTGTGTGTGTGTGTGTGTGTGTGTGTGTGTGTGTGTGTGTGTGTGTGTGTGTGGTACATGTACACACGTTTATACAAAGCTCCTACATACAGCATTACGGCATACCATAGCCATGTCATAACAACTTCACATGCTAGTGACTGAGTGCATGCATTGGAATACACACCAGGCCTGGTAGCATGCAGTGGGCTCCAAATTGACACAACACCTAAGTCCACCACAAAGCCAACGTGCTGCACAGCGTACCTGCTCGGAGACTTGCTGGAGGGTTTTCCTAAAGTCGTCCGTCTGGGTGAGGTTGGACAGGTAGTACCGCGCAACTGCCTTGTTGTGCAGGACGCGAGGGTCATCCCGCCTCCTTTCCCACAGCCTGTTTATGGTGGTCAGGCAGGACTCGTAGCGCTGCGCTCTGTAGTGCTGGCCGGCTTGCATGGCCAGTTCCAGTTCATCTTGGGACAGCTGCGAGTCAGCCATTTTATTGCACTGGTGCGCGACCTACCGAACCCACTTCCACTTCCATTCTACATTCAGACCCAAACCGCCCCCGCAATAAATGAGGGAAAGTGCGTTGCGGAACGAGACAAAACAATCATAATTCATTGGCAACACATCCGTTTTCTAACTATGTCTGCCTAAGTAGTTAAGAGAATTACAAACATTACAGGCACACATAGTATGGCTGCCTCTCACAGTCACTGGACTCAGTAGCTACATGGTACGATCATAGTCTCCCCTATTGTAGCTACAGCATTCATTCACATTTGTGTTCTCAACAAGCATGCAGTGCCATAGCATTCATAGTCTTCTCTATTATCCGTAGCCAGCTAGCTCTAGGTGCATGCGAGAAGGTAGAATGGTAAAGTTAACTAGCTACCACTGATACACAAGAAGAAGATGCACACGCAGCAAAGGAAGCAGTACATCACACACAGAGCAATTGCACGCAGAGGACCTGTGCCAATAATGGACCACCAGTTTGTTAAAGAGCCATCACTGTTGTAGCCACGGTGACAGCAGCAGTGATGAAGGTTCTTGGGGTGGCAGCAGTGGAGTTCTTTGTAGAAGTGCAGATGAGTCTTCCACCCATATGGAGGAGCTGGAGGGTTTGCTGGAGTCAGTGGATGTAAATCCTCACTTTGGATTGGAGATATTGGTTCTGGGGTTAGAGGCACTGACTCTAGGGTTGGGGATGCTGGTTCTGGGGTTGGAGACACTGACTCTAGGGTTGGGGATGCTGGTTCCGGGGTTAGAGACACTGACTCTAGGGTTGGGGATGCCGTTTCCAAGGTTCGAGATGCTGGCAGAGAGACTACTGTGCATGTATCCGAATGTGGTGGTATTAAAGTTAGTGAGCGACCTACGCATGGTCAACAGTGGAGAAACAACATTAGAATATTGTCATCAAAGACCATGCACATTCTATAGATAGCACTCTGTCAAAGTGTACTGACCATCTGACAACCCATGTTCGTGTTCTTCCAGTAAGAGACCAGCCATTTCACAACCCGTATGACAACCACACACCTCTGTAGCGGAAAGGGGGAATAATTAAATGGCAGGTCATACAAAGTACCATTGAAGCGTGTATTATTAAAGTGACAGTATACCAGCGTACCTATACCAGGTACTAAAACAATATAAACAACGCGCTCCTTGTTCGGCTCCAGTACCCCTTCTCGCTTGCGCCTCGCTGCATTCGCTGCCGACATATATCGCTACTGTAGCGCTGTGGGGACAGTAGTGATTCTGGCAACTGGTGAAGTATATGGTGTAAAATAGTCTGCTTACCTCATTCAACACGCCTTTGCGTGCTGACCCGTAGACAACCTTGCCGTGGTCAGTCTATACGACGACAAGCTGCTCCTATCTTCCTTCAAACCTGGGTCAAACTCACTGCCACAAACGCTATCCTTTTGCCTGTCTGGGCCACTTCAGTGTAATGAGCCGTACCTTCGCTTATCCGCGTTGCGGCTTTCGCGCGTTATTTTGCTGACGTTCAGCTGTCGCGAAAATTCAAGATGTCCGTTTCGTTTCTCTGTCACAGGCATACATCGCTAACTTTTGACAGCCCGCGGTAGTTCTATCAAGTGAAAAACAACGCGTATTTGGAATGGCGTCTCATCATGCATGTCGGGCCACTTACCTAATCTCTTTAGCATGACCTGTAATCCGATAATGACATGCCAGCCGAAGCTCTTCACCCCAGCGCTGCAAAATATCATTGCTGTGGTTTGAATGCTATTAATTCCACCCAGAGCAATAAATCAGAAAAGCATGCAAAGTATGCGCACACACGCACGCATAATATGGTGCATGTGTGTGTTTTTTATCAGGCTATATCGGAGGGGACCGTTGTTATGTGGATCACTACACATGCAAGAAAATGTTTGCAGAATGCTAATTATGTACGTAGCAGATCATGTCTGCTGTGCAGTGACCTCCTGTTCAGTAGGTGTATAGGAGATGCTTCAGGTAGTAATGCCTCCATCATCATGCTGTATAGGTCATATACTATAATAGTGCATAATTTTGGTACCCCACTTAAGCTTGAGCTGGCTGTATGCCCATGCATTTCCACATTCACTACAAATAGCTAGCATTATATGAGGATAATTGTACATAGATGATTCAATAAACAACAAAAGTTAGCAAACTGTCTTGACTGTACACTGTATATAGTTACTTGGGGTTAATACTGTGGTATATTCTGTAGCTACAAGCACATTTGTTCCTATAAAATGAGGGAACACTGACAGCTGGTCTGAACTGTAGTGCTAATTGGTCATTCAACAGAGTCATGAGCTTTCAAAAACTGAACAAAGCAGAATGAACAGCTGTAACATAGACAGAAGCAAGGCCAGCAGAAGCAGTAGAATGCAAGCAGAGCGGCAACTCGCAGGGGACCAGCGCCAGTGAAGGACCAAAGGTTACAGAATGCAGCATCGTCTTCTTCTTCACTGTAAGGGTATGCCCAGATACCGTAGCCACAGTCACCAGTCCCACGCTTCCAGCAGAAGTGGCAGACACGGCTTAAACCAGTCCTCGTGTTTGAGCTGGCATTACTGGTAGTATAGGCCACAGCAGGGGAAGGAGTAGCTTGATGGCGATATGCAGCCACTCGGTCAGCTGAGGGGGATGAGCAGATAGGGTGTCAAATATCAGAATTACGTACCACAAAGCATTGCATGCAAATCAATTTTAAGTTGACACATTCTTCAGGATAATAGCAATATATGCAACACCTGATAAGTGTGCAGGTGTGCACTCCAGTCACTATAACATTATAGTAATTGACACACACCATTCACCACCCCTTGAGTGGGGGTATATACTTAACTCTCAGAGAGGCAGCATTTGAAGCTTCAACATAGAAGGTAGTTGAGTGCATGTGTGTGTGTGTACTAGTCTACTCTCTCCGCACTGTGCATATGTCAGTTATGAGGTCAGTTGCAATTAGGAGGAGGTGAAAATTTAATGATGCAACAGTATAAGTATACAACTTGGTGGTGTCACTCCATGTGGTTACAGCAGTACGATGGATGCCGTCTTGTCCCAACTGCACAATGTACATCACACAACTTGTATGTCACTTTGTGCATGTCATTTTCCAAGATACACCAGACAGAGAGGGCATCCATTATACCTATAACTTGGGAGAACAATGTAAGAGAGCTTTACAACCATGCTCTAGGCTAGCCTCGCCTCCAGGCTGTCCACACTAGTGAACACCCACCTACTCGCTAGGGGTCAAGTTTGGCACTGGATACGTTCAGATCTGTATTGAAGATAGGCATATCCCAGGTCCTACATGCACATGCCTATACCAATAGCATATATGCATATGACTTATTATTATTATTATTATATTTCAAAGGGTAGTTTCCATTTTTCAGTTTATGTTAAGTCTACAAGCCAAAGATGACATCGGAGCATTACATCGTCAAAATGGCTAGCTGCACAAGGTTTACACTTGTGGAAACCAAAATCAACACAAGGAAACGACGTAAACTGAGAGTGCATTTCTCATACCAGGAGAACAAGCCAGTAACAGCATTAAGCCCTCAAGTGGAACCCTGCAGTAGATACTTGTCAACCAGTACTTTTTATTCTTGCTATTATTTTGAAAATTGCATGTTTCTGAACCCCCTGGAAATCCCCCTCCCTGTGCCCCTGCACTTGTTACATCGAATGTGAGCAGGAAAGCATGCCAGAATACAGCACATCGATGCTGTAGTCTTGCAATGGCTAGTCAGGCAGCAGCAGCTAGTGCAGCAATGGATAGCATGACAATTAGTGTCTTCACAGCAGATTAGGTCAAATATGTGACGGGTGTCTGTAGAAGCTATTAGTAGCTATCAGAAGTAAACCGATAGCTCTGAGGGGACTGCTACCAATAATTTAATGAAAGTTGCATTTCTCTGTTCCCCATCACTATAGTAACCACGGTGACAACAGCAGTGACAGATGTTCTTTGGATGGCAGCAGTGAAGATCTCGATAGAAGTGAAGATGGCTCCTCCAGGTGTAGTCGCCACTGTGTCGGCCCATGTGGACCAAAGAGGTAAAGAAGTGACCCGAGGAGGGGGAGGAGTGACTTGATCAGCTACAGAGAGATGACACAGTGTATGACTTACGCCATCTACTGTACATGCTCGTATCAACATGCATGCACAGGTGTTGACAAAACTACCACAGATTATGTACACAAAGTGCTATACACCCTGCATGGACTTGCTCAACACGACAGAGCAAAATCCAGTCATGAAGTCATACAGAAGTAACTTGAAAGTGACCAAAGGCCACTAAATTTCAGTGTAGCAGTGATCCACAGGTACAAACACACTCTTTGCCACAGATTCTTCTCTGAGCCCCTTGAACCCCCCCTCCCTTCGTTCCTGCACTTGCTACATCGAATGTATACACATGGCATGGTGTACTGTTCAACTCCTTGCTCTACATACATGTATACATCTATAAACCTAATTATCTAGCAAAAGAAGAAAAAAGTAATTCAACAGAACGACAGAAAACCACAGAACTAAAATGTCATATAATAAACTGACTATTTACAAACAAAACAAAATAGTAACACAAAGTGTCCATAAGGCAGGTGACATGTTCATTCAATCATCGAAATCAAATCTATCAGACAAGTAGTTTAGTACACAATACACAGCCAAGCATGGCCAACACCAGCAGTACATCAGAAGTAGACCAATGGCTCTGAGGGGACCACTTCCAATAATGGAAACTGGACTTCTCTCTCCTCCATACCGATAGTAACCACGGTGACAACAGCAGTGACAGACGTTCTTTGGATGGCAGCAGTGAAGCTCTCGATAGAAGTGAAGATGGCTCCTCCAGGTGTAGCTGCCACGTGGCCAGTCCACGTGGTCATTGAAACTTAGATTGTCCAACACAACGTGAGGAGTGGGAGGAGTGACTTGGTCAGCTACGGAGAGATGACACAGAGTATGACATGTGTCATCTAATATAGCCCATATATGGAAACATCAATAACAATACAGGTGACGTGTAAACAAAACTACCAGGAGTGATCCAAGGAGAAGGAGTGACTTGATAAGCTACAGAGATGACACAGAGTATTTGGCCTGTGTCATCTTTGCACATGCATGTCAGTATCAACACGGGTGTTGACAAAGCTACCGCAGATTGTGTATCCACAGTGCTCTACACTCAGGACTTGTCATAGGCGGAGAACGTTTACAAACTTTGAGGGGGGGAGGGCTGTACTGGTTCAGCTAATGTGCTTGCCACCTGTATTATGTTAGGGTTCTAAAACACTGGGGGGGGGGGGGGGCTGTACTGGTTCAGCTAGTGTGCTTGCCACTTGTATTATGTTAGGGTTCTAAAACACTGGGGGGGGGGGGGGGGGGCTGTACTGGTTCAGCTAGTGTGCTTGCCACCTGTATTATGTTAGGGTTCTAAAACACTGGGGGGGGGGGCTTCAGCCCTCAGCCCTATAGGTCCCGCCACCTATGCTTGTTCAACATTCCAACAAGACAGAGTGAAATCCAGTCTTAAAGTTACACAGAAGCAACTTGAACGTGACCAAAGGCCACTATAAAGCTCTGTGTAGCAGTGATCCACAGGTATACAAACACACTCTCAGTGTGCATGCATAATTCACAATACAGGTATAACTAGAGCTATATACAGGTCAGAGTGGTGATCCAAACACCTCACACAAGGTGTACATTTTCAGAAGCTGCATGAACAATGAGAAAATGAAGTGAAGCTGCATGAGAATGTCTCATACAGTTTCAAACGAACATACACCAAAGGCCAGTACTATGTTATCCTTGAGGGGAACTTTGCAGTATATACAATACCATCAATCTTTCTGAAAGTTTTTTTCTGAGCCCCCTGAAACCTCTTTCCTTTTGTCCCTGCACTTGTTCCATTTAATGTACACACATGGCATGGTGTATTGTTCAATTCCTTGCTCTACATACACATACACATCTGTTAACTTAAACTAACACAAGAAGAAAAATGTATTCAACAGAATGACAGAAAACCATAGAACTAAAATGTCATGTAATAAAATGACTATTTACAATCAAAACAAAATAGTAACACCAAATGCCCATAAAGGCAGGTGGTATGTTCATTCATTCATCGTCAATGTTATAAGACAAGCAGATCAGCAGAAGTAGCACCACAATGCATGGCCAACACCAGCAGTACATCAGAAGCAGACAGACGGCTCTGAGGGGACCACTTCCAATAATGGAAGTTGCACTTCTCTCTCCTCCATACCGATAGTAACCACGGTGACAACAGCAGTGACAGACGTTCTTTGGATGGCAGCAATGAAGCTCTCGATAGAAGTGAAGATGGCTCCTCCAGGTGTAGCGGCCACGTGGCCAGTCCACGTGGTCATTGAAACTTAGATCGTCCACCACAACCCGAGGAGTGGGAGGAGTGACTCGGTCAGCTACGGAGAGATGACACAGAGTATGACATGTGCCATCTACTGTAGCCCGTATATGGAAAATTAACACAGGCATGAACAAAACTACAACAGATCATGTGTAAGAACTGGTACACCCAGTCGCATTAACTAAACTACTGTCTACACACACTCCTGCACTCAATCATGCACTGCACCGACCAAAAGGCAATAAAAATATCCAGTGATGCTCAATGTGTAATTTATGCCTTTCGTGAGAGGACATAAGTGTCTACACTCGAAGAAATATACATTGTCCTGTTCATTGATAACCATTGAAAGTACACAATGTATTAAAGGATCAATATTGTACAACGAGTTGATAAGCAAGATATCACAGATAAGAGCCCATTCAATACACTGTTCTCTTAAGAATGGTACAGAACCCTTCGTGCTCCCTAAACAACCTTCCTTTAGGCCATATTAAAACATGGCACAGTGCCTTCCTTGAAAGGTACCATTAGTCATGTGGTGTGGTGAAGCTCTCGATAGAAGTGAAGATGGCTCCTCCAGGTCACTGGAGTAGCCACACTTTGAAGTGAGGGCTTCTCAGCTGGCTCAGGCATCAGAAAGGGTTGGTTCTCTAATACCAGCTTCACAACAGGGTTGAAAACCTTGCCAACGTTTCGACCAGATGCTCTGGTCATCTTCGCCCTGAAGAAGACCAGAGCATCTGGTCGAAACGTCGGCAAGGTTTTCAACCCTGTTGTGAAGCTGGTATTAGAGAACCAACCCTTTCTAGCCACACTTTGTTGGCTAAAGTGGTTACTGAAATTTAGATCATCCACCACAACCCGAGGAGTGGGAGGAGTGACTTGATCAACTACGGAGAGATGACACAGAGTATGACATGTGTCATCTACTGCATGCCATATATGGTAACGTCATCATCCACACAGGTGTTGACAAAACTACAACCGATGTTAGTCTGGTGCATGTACAAGATTCATTCACTGCCTTTGAATAACCCAATAGGAAATGACGATCGTATCCAAACATGAAGAAGCAAGTTAAAGTAAGTGAACACTGGACGAACTAAGTTCTTTGTAGAAGTTATCTACAGCCACACAGGGTTGTTGTCAGTGTGTACACACTCTCAGTGTAATAAAATTAGTGCCCAGTTCATTATTAACTGTACAAAGAACAAACAATTAAAGGATGAAACACAATGAAAAGATGATGAATAAATTAAATGTAGGGCATGCAAAAGTTAGTCTGTCTGTCCGTCTGTCTGCCAAACATTGTTATTATTCCATTGCAGTGCCACACTGCATGAACCAGTGGATGCCCATGCAGCACAATGTGAGGGGACAGCACAGTACAACTGCCAGACCACCACACGCACTCCCTTCACTGCTTGGGAAGCTAAGACAACTTTCACACCTCATACACAACCTGGTTTGTGCATTGCCCAGAGTGACACAGCAGTGCTCCATGCAACAGGAAGGGTGCACTTCAACCATCTGCCCTTCCTGAGGAGTGGGATCGATCCAATAGGGTCTTCGAAACACTGGGGGTGTAATGGCTGTCATTGGGGTGACCTCCACATGTGGGCTGGAGTAGTCGGCTGCAGTTCAACAGTGGAGCACATACACGATGATCCATGCATGCATGTGGCGCAGTTGGAATAGATTGGAGCAGGCATCACTTACAAAGCCTGGACACTGCAGCAGTTCTTCACACAATCACTGGAGATGGCTTTCTCCCTAAAATTTCCTCAATGCTAGCTTTTCAGCCCGCATGCAAGCAGTTACATACCAACTTTCAGATGCAGAATGGCAGTAGGTTAATAGTTAATCACTTCATCACTTTGTTGTCAATGTGACGTCACCTCCGGGTACACTTGTACTACACACTATGTTAAGACTGAGCAGTTTCAAAGTGCTGCAAACTACTGTACTTTGCCACTGGCCAAATGTCAAAATTGTAAGAAGGAACAACCGATATGAACTTGAACTTGACGAGCTTTCATGTAGCAGGTAGGGGCAGTAGGAAGACGTTTCAACATCAAGAGTCTTCGTCAGTTACAAAATTGACTGACTCCTTCAGTTTTGTAACTGACGAAGACCCTCGTGGTCGAAACGTCTTACTACTGCCCCTACCTGCTATGCGAAAGCTCATCAAGTTCAAATTCATATCTGCTCTGCAGCATGAGTCTCTACCACATCCAGGAACAACTGCACCAGCCATCCCTCACGACACATGCACAAAGTGCAGGCACCTCACCCATCAAGCTCAGTAGAAGCACTACACCTCATCACCATCTCCATTTTGTTCACTTTGGTAATCACTTTGTAGCCCATTACACAACAACATACTTTTGAAATTGTACCCCACGCAAGGTGGTTTGCACAAGCTCCATACGCACGCGCATGCGCACACACACACACACACACACACACACACACACACACACACACACACACACACACACACACACATGGGCCTGCCACGACAAATAACATCATGTCAGAGAGGGTAAAATGGTTCTTAGGAGGAAGGTGTAGGGTGCCCCGTAGAGAGGTGGGAGGGGCAAAGGAGAAGCTGCACATGTAGGCAATATACAAGATCAGTAGCAGTGTGTACAGTGTACAGCATGCCTTATAAAGAAGGCCAATCATACGCTGCATGCACGTCCAGACACAGTTGCAGAAGCCTGCACACTTTGATGGAGTAGTCACAAGTATCGTGTCAGTACGCTGTGTAGACGCCACCACTGTACTGCATTGAAGCTTGACAATTCTACCACCACGTACGCATGTGATTCTGATTGTCTTTGACAATGTATACACTTCACCTCTATTGCTAGCCCACTTCCTCTCTTTCACCCTTCCCCAAACAAATTCTTCAGTTCTCACCATCCTCTCCCTTTGTTGTGTCCACCTTGTTCGTCACGGCAGGAAGGACCTGAGTCACACCCTTTACACAGCAAGGGAGGCAGCAAGACAAGACAAGAGTGCATCAACAATTAACTAGTTAACAACCAGCACACATTAGGAGCATTAACCCATACACATGTAGTGAGTGTTACCGTGCTGTTACGTAGATGCCCATAGGGAGCCACAGTGAAGGCATTTGAGCACATGCAAATATACTCTTACGTACGTAACTGCTAACCTCAACTGGTCAATGTGCACAGGAGATGAAGAAATTAGCTCTTTCCTGGCCTCATGCGATGCAATGTTTGGGCTAGTAGCTAGATATATAAAGACTGTGTCCAACTGGATGGTTAATTTGGTAGCCAACAATAGCTGGCAAGATGTCAAAGTACAACTGTGGGACAATTTTTGTTTGCCGACAATAAACATTCCATGCATTTCCTTTTGTTGCTACAGTGGATTTATGCAACCTTGCAACAGTCCCACACCCTGGGCAGCCGTTACCTAGGATACAGACTGGTACTGTACACAACTATCATAATACCCTGTTCGTATCCTAGGTAACGACTACCCAGGTATGGGAACTGTTGAATGGTTGTATAAATCTGCTGTAACATGTTGTGTTTTGTTTTGAAAGTTCTCACCTGTACACCATCCCCTCCGTACCAGTTTTTCTTATCAGAGACAATACAATGACACCTCACTGTTCAGGACACCTTTGGGACAAGTTGGGAAAGACCCAAGCGTCCTCATTAGTGAGGTGTCCCTATTTCAGAGGTATTTTTGTTCACATCTAAATGTAGTTGGAACAGTAGGCACTGTCTTTATTACAGAGGTGTCCTGAATTCAAAGTGTCCACTAAGGGCTTCCTTGCTAGCTAAAAAGGAATTGGAGCACCAAATCCAGTGCAATCACTCTGTATTTGCGGGTGAAAACAACGTTTTAACATCAGCACGGACGGATGACGCCGACCAATCGCGTACAACGTGGTTGCTTGGTGACATCTGGATGCTGCCCAGTGCTGCCGATGAGGAGTGGAATTCTCCGAAAAGGCCTTCCAGCACAGTGGCAAACCTCCAACTTTTTGTCAACCTGTATGCAGAGGTAAGTACCTTTTTCTTGTTATCCTTAGTCATTCAGAATTTGGTGAGATCAATTGTATTCAGTACTCACTATTGAAATCAAAAAGGAGGAACACACGATTCAAGCCCCATACATCAAACAAAAAGTGAGAGATTAATGGGAATCTTTTTCACAGCACTACGTAAGTGTGTATACACTTCCCTCATTGCAGACAGACATTACACCATCAATGTCAGGTTCACTCTCCAATGAATGTGAAAGTGGAAGCAAAAATGACTGAACTCAAACATACCCTGATGGTGTACGTAACTGGCAGAGCATGTTTGATGGGTCAGTTTAGCTCTCAATTTCACATTCTGCTTGGGACAACCGACCTCGCTAATCAACGGCACTTCAGTCACTTCCTTGCATCAGTAGTATGAGTGTATACATAGGTACATGAGTATGCAGCTTAGGGGAAGGAATAGCTTGTGCGTTTAGCGCAGATCACACATGGACCGCACTCAAACTGTCAACTCACAGGGTACTTATCAGCCACAGAGTACTCTGGTGGAAGGTCATCAGAGCCATTGTCTAGCTGCAAGCTCATGCGGCTGCCGCTGCCTTGTGTTGCCCCCATCAAGGGACACTCAGACAAGGCCACATACGCCTCCACTGCACTCACAACATCACTGAAATGAACTTCCTATAATCCATGCACAGATAGAAGAGTCAGGTTGCATTAGAGCATACAGAAGCTCTGCACCATTTAGTTTTTGCAAAAACTGTGACATAAGCATTTTTCAATATCCTTGCAATTTTAAGCCCCAGATAGCTTACCTCGTCAGGTAGGGAATAGGAGAATGTTTTCTCTCCATCCTCCCCCTGTGTCTCACAACAAGCAATTGTCACGCGAAGAAAGTGTTCCATGGTTGAAGGAGCCTCAGCAGAGGTTCTCTTACTGTGACACACAGGGGAGAAGACAGATCCCACTGCTACACTTTGACAAGGACAGTACATGTAACACACGCGTGTGCACACACACACACAAACACACACACACACACACACACACACACACACACACACACACACACACACACACACACACACACACACACACACACACACACACACACACACACACACACACACACACACACACACACACACACACACACACACACACACACACACACACACACACACACAGTGACACACACAAGCCTTCAACACCAAACTGTCCCACACAAACAAACAAGTAAGCTCACTTGACAACGATGATAAAGTGTCCAGTTGTATTGACATTGCTGACAAGGTATACACTTGACTGTCTTTGTTGCAGGATAACACCCGCCTGTTCCACAGACAGGTCCCGATAAAACCACCTACACGGACAAGTGCTGGGGTACATGGAGTGTGCAAGCCCCCTATGTGTGTAGCTGAATGCCCTATGTGGTGACCGTGTTTGACTATTTCCCTGCTTGATTGGCTCTTAATTACGTATAATAATTTAATATGCTATCACAAACGATTATCCCAGGGCAATAAAAGGCTGAGAAACTTCCACCTGTTAAACTAATTATAGCCAACACCACTTTCTTCTGACACGATCGATTTAATCCTTTTAGCTCTCCTATTACAATACAACGTAGCTAGACCTGCAGTGGGATGGGCCAACGATCGACCCGCAGCTTCACCACACATACGTATCCCGCGGGCCACAGAACTTTCCAGTTCTACTCACTCACTCTTTTTTCGACAGGAGCTCCAATTGTCGTTCAAATTCAGTCTCTCTTGTGTTGTTACTTAATGGACCGGCCGTTGCGCCCACAACCACCTCGGCGGCCATTTTTCATTTAATTTAATACGTAATTTCCGGCCCACATAAACTATACCTGGTAGCCTAACTTCCGGCTGGAATAAAACTGTTCAGATGGGTGCTCCAACATGCATGATTTGCCATATCTCCTATGCAATAGAATCTGCTACGGCTCGCCCCCCTTAAGAGTGTCCATGTACTCCTTGTACGAGAGAAGCTCTCCATGTTCCTCCGGTTTGGTCACCTCTATCTTTGCAATCCACCCTGCAGGTGTGTGTGTGTGTGTGTGTGTGTGTGTGTGTGTGTGTGTGTGTGTGTGTGTGTGTGTGTGTGTGTGTGTGTGTGTGTGTGTGTGTGTGTGCATCAGGCATAGGGGCAGTAGGTATCAGAGAACAAGCAATACTTCAGTCTACAATTGACAAAGACACCGCTTTGTATGCACCCCTTACAAACAGTCTGAACAAACTAGCCAGCCTCACCTTCCTCGTAGGGACTCTTGTTTACAAGGGCTGCATTGCCTTCCAGAGCCTTGTTCACTTCAGTTACAGTTCCTGACATGGGCGCATAGATGTCCGATGCTGCCTTCACACTCTCAATAGCACTAAAGTCACCTACATACATGACCACCAGTGTGGGGGTGGGCTTACTATGATGATACCCTACTGGGTCATAACTCATGTACTCTACGGCTTACATACACATGCTACAGAATGACATGCTACATGCACACAAACACACACACACATGCAGCTAACATATGCACACACATAATAGACCATACACCCACAATCCCTATACATGTGTGGTTGCAGAAATGCACTGACACACACACACACACACACACACACACACACACACACACACACACACACACACACACACACACCTCCCTTCTTGACTGTGGTGCCAACATCGGGGAGCTCCACGTAAACCACATCTCCTAGCAGGTCCTGCAGAGACAGGAGTACCAGGTACACGGACAAGACGGCAGGCTCACAGTGACTCAGCTGGCACAGAGCACGTGCTCAGTACTCTTACACAAACACACATTCAGCACAGGACCTGAGACCATCAGTGAGTACAGCCTCTCTACAAACATACACAGCAATACAATAATACATCTCACATGTAATATATAGCATCAAGCCCACTGTGATAACACATGTACCAAACACATGGACAGTGGGTCACACGGAGTTACAGTACAGACTGAAGAATACTGGGCAGCTACCACCATACAAACATACAGCCTATAGGGACCTACTACCGCAGACCTGTCTTCTACTGAGGTAGTGGGTGTGCAGTAAGAAAGGGCACCTGCACCATAATATAGGGGGCCAGGTGCAGCCTGTCAAATGCAGCCAAATAGTCTACTGCATCCAATTAGCCTACACATTCATATCCAATCAATTAGTCTAGGCAGACAATTAGTCTACAGCAATCACCAGGCCCAAACTGTATCACGCAATATACAATTCTGGCTCAATAGCACACAACCCCTTCCGACAGGAGCTGTGCAGGTAGCCTGATGCGGTCTAACCTGTGCATAGTCTGAAATTCCAACTGTAGCAACGTTTCCCTCCACAGTAGCCCACTCGTGAGACTTGACAAACCTGTAGTGCTCTCCTGTGACAAAGACAAGCATATCGATGCAGTGAAGGGAAAGTGTAGTGCTGAAGTAGTTGACACAACTCTCTTAAGGTTGTACCAACTGCACAACAGTGAGATGGCAATCCATGGTTGCACACACACACTTGTACAAGGCTTTGTATGGTTACCCCCTTTCACACAAACGAGCCCCTTTGCATGAGGGGCCACATGCATTACTTTCACATACAGTGGAACCTGTCTGAGGTAGCCACTTTAGGTCAAGTTATAATTGGTCTTTATAAAGAGGCGAATGCATTACAGAGGTAGGCTGCAATGTTTTAGTGCTATATTAGTGCTATTTGGGTCCACAGAGGCTGGCTTTTTCAGTGAGGTAGCTGACAAGAGATATGCAGCAGCGATAGACCAAACAATGGGAACCTCAGCACCAGGTGGTATGCAGAGTGTTCGCAATAGGAGAGCTGCCATAGGTAGGGCAGTGAGTGAACACATACAGACCTGCGTGACAGTTGCTCCTTGATCTGCCACAGGTTCCGGGGGTGGCGGAAGCACTTAAGAAGTGGTCAGGCCAGGACAAATTTCACTTGCGAAAATTGTTTTTGACTATGATTGTCCAGACTATGCTACTAGCTTTACAACTGCTGGTTACAGGCTTAGCCTGCTGAATGGATGTGTAATTATTATGAAAAGTGATGTAGTATGAATCTATAGGAGCAGACACATTCACTGCAAAACCCACTGCCGATCATGAAACATGGTCAATGTGAACAACAATCAAAACAGTACACAACTGCATGTAAGTACAAGCCAAAATGGTGGGCGAAAGCTGTTTAACAGTTGTTCAGCTGGTAGCTGTTTTCGAAGAAAAAACTACTCACTGCCACAAAAGTGGTCCCACTTTGGCTGGACCAGCCGGACTGGTTCCGCGGCCCATGGGTTGAGTAGCCATGGCCGAGACAGGAACACTTGCTGTCAATCAAGGCCACCACCCCCCCATTGTGCTTGTTTGGATCATTAGTTTACAGAGACTGTTACACTGTAATACAAGGACATTCATAAAGCACTGCTCCTTTGACGTGGACTGTATGACCATGAATACAATTAGAATGGGTCTTTGATGGGGTAACGGTTGTGGGAGAATGCAGTGAAACATGTGAGGAATCTGGAAACTAATTACTTACATCACTGCCAGGGCCTTTGTACCTTGAATGATGTCATGGGGGCAGTTTTTTTAACGAGAATGATGTCACAGCGGTAGCTAGATTTTTGTCTGAATGCACAACGCACATTGCATGGCACAAACATGTCATGTGATATCCCAAATATTCATCTGGTGCACCTCACTCTCCTAAATTAATTATAATAGGCATCCTCTCTTCCTGCCATTTCTTGGAAGAATAATGTGTGTCATGTGACAATTGGAGAGTGCACGCTCAGTACAAGAAAACTTAAACATATTGTATTGCTGCTTTGTGTCATTGCTACAAACCAGTGTTCCATTGTAACACACAACACACACAAAAGGCATGTTTTGCCATTGTAGCTACAGTTCCCCTGACCTGGCAGTGAGTGTGGTATACCGGCAGTAATTGGATTAGCTGTGCAGCGCCAAAGCCTCTAATAATAACGCTAATGGACACTGGCCTACATAGCCCCCCAAATGGACAAATATAATACAAACAGGTAAATGAAGTTTTCAGGATGTTTTAGCGACAGCCTAGAGTGCGTGAAGGTGCGAAAGACAAGTCTTAGAACAGTGCATCCCTACTGCATAGCCCCGTACCGTATGTAGTGACTCGCTACACACATTCACTACCACAGCAATCCGTATACACAACGCGCTCCAGGATTCTGACCAGATGCCATCCCGCTACTCTCCTATGCCATACACAACTGAGAGTACGTGGCACGCACCCCTCACACGAAGCTCACCTGGAGGAGGTTTGAGAGTGGTAGAAAAGGCCCTTGGAAACAGCTCCTTGCTACCAGACGGCTGGCCAGGGCAAACAGCTCCGTAGGCCGTCGTTCGCAAGACATGAGCTAGTGTGACGGGGCAGGAGCGCTGGAAAGCACCAACAAACAACCTAGCAGCCATGTTCTTTGAGAGGCCACTTTCCCAGCGGAAGCTGGCCCTCAGCGGGAACGTGGCGCGTGGGCGGCCGTGGTACGGGTGCCTGCATGTCATGACGCAATCGCACCATCGCACCATAGTCACATGATTCCCAGTTTTACACACCTAAACAAAGCCAGAATAGGGCGAGAAGTGCTCTCGAAACTTCGCCATGGCTGCTATAAGGAGACTGTTTCGCCGCTTCACTGGGAAACCACGGAGGCAAGAGAGGACAGTGCAAGCTATGGGTGACCAGACGGACGAGATAGTGGAGGGAATGAGCCAACTGGCAGTGCGAGACAAGGAGATTGACGGCATTCCGTACGAGGTGGCCACGTTCGCGTTGAGCTGATTTTGGTTCCCCGAGGCGCAGTTCGGCTGTGCCGAGGGGGTTCTCCGCACCAAAGTGGGATTCACTGGAGGGAAGAAAAGGTCACCAACGTACCACTCGTTGTGAGTGCCTGTTCAGCTGCGCTAGCTAGCGTTGAACTGCCCGTGTCTCTGTTTGCAGAGTGGTGTCTTAGGTGTGGTAGTTCACTCGTAGATGAGTGGTCTGGTAGCAACTGTGCGACAGACCCACACTGCAGTGGGGCGGCTTACTTTCTTAGGATTAGACGCAGTCTTGATTGTGTCTGTCTGCCTGCCTGTAGGGGAGACCATACTGAAACAGTTGAGATTCACTATGATCCAAAGCAGACAACGTACAGGAATCTCTTGAAGCTGTTTTGGGAGAACCACGACTCCACTGCCTGCCACTCTCGTCAATATATGTCAGCCATCTTCTATCACAACTCTGAGCAGGAGCGCCTTGCCAAGGAAACCAAAGAGGAGCACCAGAAGAAACTGACAAAGAAGATCGTCACCAGGACCTTGCCTGCAGAAACATTTTACGATGCAGAAGAGTGAGTAGTTAGCGTGGACGTCAGAGCATGTTGTGTGTGCAGACTGGTCTGACATCATTTGATTGATAGACAGTGTGTGTTTAAACACTGCACTTGGTGTTTATTGACAGATGTATGCATGCAACCCATAGATACACCACTCTACACCTCTCATTTACAGCCCCCAGTGAATGGGTAGCTCTTGAGATCACGCGCTGCATTCCATAAATGTATTTAGAGTGTGTGCGTACATCCTGTGTGTGCTGTCATGAGGAAACAGGTCGTGGGATAAATATGAACCTGGCTATGTATGTTAGTCCTTTGCCTGTGTACGTATGTGTGTGTGTGTGTGTGTGTTGGGGAGAAAGGAATGTGTACATTCGTTCACTTTGTGTTTATACTTGTACGTGTGTGCACACATGCTTTAGATCTTACATAAGACCTCTCCCCCCTCTGCAGCTACCACCAGAAGTATCTGCTTCGCCAGCAGCGTGGCATTCTGGACAGACTGGGGCTGAGTGAGGATGAGATCAAGAAGTCACACGTCTGCACTCGACTCAATGGTTACTGCGGTGGCTATGGCACCGTGCAAGCACTCGAGAAGGAAGTAGACCAGTTTGGTCTCGAGGACAGTGACAAAGAGCGCATCAGGACAGTTGTGGCCCGTGGCAAGCACCACTAAAAGCTTTAACCTCAATATAACAATTATTATTGCTTCAAGAGGCTGTATTTTGTTAATTGCGTGTACATACATACGTAAAGCTACATAGCCATTCTTTACCTATTTAATTCACCAGTTGCTGCCGTGTCATGAAGCTGTGGTGCTCAGTGGCTGGTTGCCATGCACCGTGGTGGATGCCCCTACACTGGCAGCCTGGTAATGCACTGCATGTTGTGTGTTGCTATTATTGTTGTATTCAGTAGCTTTGTTTATTTGTGTTTACCTTGAGTAGCCTGTGCTTATGATGTTATCTGCCTAACTCACACACCTGTGAGGGCGGAGAGCTGATTTTTGTACAGTATCATGTGTGAACACAATAAATGAAGTGTGGCTGTGTAAAGTCAGCAATAAATATTGTCTTGTGTGGTGTCTTGGATGGAGCCCTGCTTAAAGCAGAAGCCAGTTTTATAACCGCGGAGGTAGTGCATGTGTGCATGGTGTCAAAAGCTTGGCACATCTTTCTTGCATGCGGTGCTGGGAAACAATAAGGTCTGCTGAGGCAGATTGCAAATGTACTATGCTATGTTGCTATGTGTAAGGAAGTTAACTCTGAATGCTCACCCATACAACTACGTACATAGGCCAATTCATGTGCAATAGAAGAATTAACCATTACAATGAAGTGATGAAGAACAAATTCAGCTCATTCATGCTACACATGTTTGAACATTACCCATGTGTACTTTTGGCTGTGCATGCGTACATAAAGGTCAGCAGCACAAAATTAAATTGAAGAAAGTAGTCATTTTGAAGGCAAATTCGTTCACTGTTGAACTGGAGGTGGAGTCACTCTGTCCTTGAATGTCTCCTCAGAGACAACTATCAGTGAGTCCAGCAGACCATAGCCCATTGAAAGACCAGTTTCTTTGCTTGAGACCAGCTTGGATCGGACCAGGTACGGCACAGAACGATTCAACACTACACTGCCATTGTGGCTATCATGAAAGAGATACAGTGAAACATTTCAAACGAGGACACATCAACAAAGAAATCTACCACACCTTACCATAATTATCCTTTATGTACAGCAACCCCATGTACTTTATGCAATTCCACAGACTCTTCATACATATCTTGCATTGTAACAAGAACTTATTTCTAGTCAACATCTACTGTATTCGTCTATAATGGCAAAGTTAACACAAACTACTACAGTGCGCATACTCATATGTAACACTCACCGTAGATATACGCCAAATATACCTAATTCTGGCACAATCTGGGCCTGAGTGATGGCACCCATTGCAAAGACCTTGCTGTCCTGAACAGGTGACTGCAGCAGGTCCATCAGTATGTACTGCTCTCGCTCCTTCTTCCCTGCTAGCTCCTTGAGTGTCTTCCTCACATCCTCACCATAGAGGTTGTTGCCTGGATAAGAACAAACCCCACAGTGGGGCTACAGATAACAGGCAACACACATACAGCGGAGCTATAGTGGTCACTGCATAAGACAACCACCTGGACACCTAATCCTGCAAGCCGTCCAGCTAGCCTTCCTGGCTCAAATGAAACTAAATCACCACTACAACATACCCAATTGTCTATGAATTATACACCCAATACAATATGATACCACATAACCTAAATTCAATGGCAAACATACAACAGCAGTGGGGAATAGAGCGGGGGGGGGGGGGGGGGGGGGTCTGGATGATTATGTCAAATTGTCAAGAGATTTACATTTCATCACACTGCACACATTTCAAGTAGGGCTGCACTGTACACTTCATCCCACAGCAATTACGTACACAGTACACACACCTCCTCCTTCCTTTTGAGGCTTCAGAACAAATTTCCAGGGCTCCTTTATGGCCATCTCTGCAGCTTTCTCCCCATCAGGGCTCTGTGTGTGGAGACAGTGCAGTCATGTCCACTCCCAGGCAGTTAGTGAATAGCATACAGGAGATTGTGCATCCTAACCAACTGTGCTCACCAAATCCAAAGAGTATTGACGTGCAAACACAGCACGCATTCTCCGCACAATGTCAGCATCTGCTACAAACCTGCAAGAAGTCACACAGACCAAAGAGCCAACAGCAGAGGCACTGGCAAGCTACAACGGGAGCACAACCAGCTGGTCAGTTACCAGTACACAACAAGGCAATGTGTATGTACAGTCAAAGTACAATAGAGATCAGATGGGAGTGGGTTACAGAGGCAGACAAGTAATCACCGCTGACCGCATTGGCTACAAAACTCATGCACACGTACTTACCTCTCAAGAACTCCGGGCATGGCCAACACCTGCTGAACCTTCTTGCATCCAGCTAGGTGGAGTCCCACAGACGGAACACAGATGGCATTAGAGGTTTCCAGCAAAAGGCGAACTTTCCACTCCTGCAAAGGAACAATAGAGGAAGGGAAGAATCTGGAGAATGGCAGTTGGACAGGTTGAAGGTGACTGCAGTTGGCCACTCACTCACCGTTCCATCTGGACTGAAGTAGTGGTCAGGAGAATAACCAGCTCTAAAGTACACAAGAGCCACTTCTTTCCCATTCCTGTGTGTGTGTGTGTGTGTGTGTGTGTGTGTGTGTGTGTGTGTGTGTGTGTGTGTGTGTGTGTGTGTGTGTGTGTGTGCGTGTGAAGAAAATCGTGCATCCATCAATAAAGTGTGCAATTAATATCTTGTCCAGTTGCACTCACACAATCAGTTCGTTGTTGGGTCCATGACAGGCAGCAGATCCTAGCTCTGTCAGGGTGTAACGCAGTGTTTGAATCTGATACCTGACCAAGGACAGTATTGCTCAGTGTCACACATCTCTCCACCACTACCAAATAGCAACAATGCATGCCTTACTCTTCCCATAGCTTGAATTCAATCATTCTCTGATCAAAAACGTTTGTCTCATTCTCACAAACAACAAATAGAACTCTTGCACTGCAACAAAAAGAGAGAACAGATTGCAAGTGCACAGGCTAATACGCTAGAGGTCACATCCCTACAGTTTAGCATTGACAACCCACTCTTCCCTTCCATAGCACTTGCATGCATCAGCCATGGCTGACACAATTTCATCCAGAGAGGAGCAAGGCTCAGGTTGAGATGCTAGTGGACAGAGCAGAGCAGACCAACAAAACATGGTCATGTGCACGCATACAGATATGCAAACATGCACACACATGCACACACATGCACACACACACACACACACACACACACACACACACACACACCATCCCTCACCTACACCTTTATCAGAGTGCCACATCCTATACAAAGGGAGAAATGCAAATTAATCGCCATAACAGAATTAGGCATGGTGCACTGTACTATGTAGGCATGGTGCACTGTACTATGTAGGCATGGTGCACTGTACTATGTAGGCATGGTGCACTCACTTATGGAACTCAACAATCTTGGGGGAAAGAGCACCATAGCTTGCCGCGATTGTATTCATCTCCACCTGTTTCATTGCCACGGTAACCTCACCCCCTACATCATCCTGCTGCCAGTCAATGAGGTAATCACATCGATACTTGGCAAACGCAGCAGCCTACAGAAATAGCACAAACACAATTTATATTAATGGTATCAGCTACATAGATATGCAAAATAATAAAGCAGAATGCAACTACATGCAAGATGTACCACACCTTTGGTTTCAATTTCAACGACTCCTTGTAGACCTCATAGAGCTTGCGGGTAAATTCATCAACTTCCATGGTCCTAGCAAATTGTTTATACATGCAAATAGTGAACGGCCTCAATGCAGTTCTCTCCGCATTTCTACAACGCGCTCTCCATAAAGTACGTTGGTTCACCTTTCTAAGGTGGTGCCCAGAAACTCTGGATCCAAGCTAATCCTGTCCAAGAGGACATTGAAATGAGGCTGGAGATCGCACACTTCCTTAAACAATTTCTCAGGGATGAGAGAAGGACTTATCGTGAGTTTCATGGGTGAGACCTCCCCCTGTTTGTTCAGCCTAGTAACACCAACGGTGATGGCCAGGTACTTGGCAAAATCGTTCACCGATTCGTCGGCAGCCATGCTGCCTAACCGCGCTCTGTCCCGATACGCGCTCTTTAGTACGTGAACAATAGGCTATGTAGGCCTATTAAACTGTACAGTGCGACAGTACATTTCAGGCGTGTATCAGACAGCACGGTAGTGCTGTCTATGTAGGGATGGTGGTGGTTGTTTGTATGCTGTAATACAAACGGAAAATAGCACTACTCTTGAACAGTAGTAAGAACCGACACAAGAAACCGCCTACAAGGAAGGGAGGCTGTACAGTATACAGAGTTAACCTTACTTCCCCCCGCGCGCGCGCCGTTGTGAAGAAAGCGTCGACGCCTTTTTTCGTGTTTCGTCTTCTTCTTATTCTTCTTCTTCTTCGTCAACCGTAGCGCACGAACGATAGGGAGTACGAGAATAGTTTACCCACCGTTCTACAGCGCTTTCGACCTGTAAGTGCCTTTTGTAGGTTAAATGACTCTGCGAGCAAGTTCACAAATGAAGGTTTCCAGAAGTTAGGGGGGCGTTCCTGGGAGAAAGGCGCCATTTTATGGTGACGTCACCACACGTTTTGGCACCGCTATTCGGCTAATCCTCCTTCAGTTTTGATTCAATACTTCCACAGCGCGGTCAGATGACTGCTCCAAGGTGAATACAAGACAAGCTTCGACTAGCGTTCGTCTGCGTGCCGTTCGAAGGTCATCCGCGGTCGTGCCATTTGTGACAGCCATTTGCAATTACTGTCCGGTTGCTTCCGGCCAGCGCTTTAGCTAGCTGCCACTTTCAGTTCCACTCCACAACCTACATCAGGGATGTAGGTAGATATGGCGCAAATTTCTTGTATGTAGGGGCCATAGCTACATCTAGACCACCTGTGGTGTGGGTAGCTGCATAGCTACACAAAGCCAGCATATCCCTCCTGACAGTGAACGAAGATTGGGTTTATAGGAGGTGCTAGGTGACGAAGCCAGGCTGGACCTATGGACAAGATTACCTGGAACTAGTATTTTTGGAGGGGAGCCCCTAACCCCCCGTTCTGTCGTCCTAGCCTGCATCACAACTAACTCTCCGCATATCCAAACATAGGTAATTATAATAATTATATATCTTTGACCCACCTGCCACAGCCTACCCTAGGCTGCCCATCCAGCACAACCCACATTGTGCTACTATAGACACATGAGTGTGTCTATGGTGCTGCCCCTTGGGTAGGGATGGTGCAGTGTGTACCTGGTATGTTTGGAAGCCTTAAAAGTTGACTGGCCCATGTGTAATTTGCATTCCATAAAAAGTGGAGAAACAAGGGTATGTAAAAATGTTTCCTCCAAAAACAAGGGCAGATGTAGGGATGGTGCAGTGTGTACCTGCAAGTATGGCAAAACCACCTGGCGGAAAAACCGTAGGAACAAGGAGGAGGGTCGGTCCATGCAAAGAAGGGGGCCAGTTGGTCCATGCAACAAGGAGGAGGGCCGGTCCATGCAAAACCCAGGTCATTAACATGCGCTGACTTTGAATACGTTGTCACCATCCCTACATCTGCCAACATTTTGCTGCGCCTCCTACTACTACATGCCCATTCTAGCTCTTCAGCTTCCCCTTTACACCCACAGGTACAACCTTACAATTTTCCCATCTTTCTGCTTTGTTGCATGTGTTCTGTACGCTATAGTTATTAGCTAAAGTTTATCCTTGCAAATTGCTTGCTACTCAATCTACTTTGCTGTGCTCTAGAATCTAGGCCCTCCTGCCCTTCCATGCAATCCATTACGTGTTTCAATGTAGCAGCTAGCTGCAGGACCCACATTCTTTGGCTTCATCACTTATGTAGCTATGCATCTTGCTACACGTTGAGACTCTGGAAAAAAACACCCAGCTCAGCTGCTAGTACATGTTATTGCTTATCATTGCTCTTCACTACATTGCTGCCTGCAAACTGGTGCACCCAGTTTCAGGCCCTCTCTGTTTGACTCTCACTGTAAAAACAGTGGTGGTTTCGGGCCACCAGTGGTGGTTCTCAGGGACAAGCAGTGGTTTCAAACAACTTTAACACCTTTAGTTCCTGAGAAACACCAATGGCGGTCTGAATCCAACACTGTTTTACAGTGTACACCAGTTACAAACATTGTACTCTTCACTGTCAACACTTGTGAAGTTCAAACTCCCTTAATCCAGGATGTGAATGGCTTATACGGCGTAAAGAGTGCAGCTGTGCATGCGCCATGCTGCACACCAGACTGCAGTTTCTGGCTATTCAGGCTTTCATCATTAGTGCTTCAGTCATGTACATGGATGTATGCATGCAGCATGGTGGCATGATATATGTACATGGGAACATATAGCTGCAGTGGGCATATGCATGCAATAGGATAGTCTCCTGTGGCAACCCTAGTTATTGCACACTCACATGTACAATTGCACTATAATATGCAGGCGAAGAAACAGGGATGGTAGCAAGACCGCAAGCGCGGCAAAATGTTGGCAGATGTAGGGATGGTGACAACGTATTCAAAGTCAGCGCATGTTAATGACCTGGGTTTTGCATGGACCGGCCCTCCTCCTTGTTGCATGGACCAACTGGCCCCCTTCTTTGCATGGACCGACCCTCCTCCTTGTTCCTACGGTTTTTCCGCCAGGTGGTTTTGCCATACTTGCAGGTACACACTGCACCATCCCTACATCTGCCCTTGTTTTTGGAGGAAACATTTTTACATACCCTACATATGGTGTTCCGGAATCTTAGTCCTACACGAAGTCCTGCAGCTGTTTGGCGTCGACTGAAATATATATCAGATCGTGTAGTTCTACTAGCTCTTAGTGGCCATGAAGCGTACGGTCATACTGATATGCGCAGACGCCTATGTTTACCTCTGGCACTGGATTGCAGGTAGCTAGACTAGTGCATGCAGTGTCAGTGACATGGCAGTAGCTACTGGGTAAAATTGTAGCTACTTCTTGTGACAGCACCAGCCAGGAAAACAAGAGGCTACAATATAGGCTGCACAGTATAATGAATGAACTACAGCATACAATGTATACACTAAAACATGTCATCATAAGATCTCTGAGGAGGCTCTGATCATGATTAATCATCGTCCATGTACATATACCTGTATGCATCCAACTTTATAATTATCATGACACACACACAGTTTATGCATACAACTGGGGAACCACTAGAATGATCTAATGTGACCAACTTGATTGGCTCATTCATACTGTTACACAAACTTCATATAAGCTTGCATTGTATACGCATTCAGGTGAAGGGGAGCATACAGCAATCTAGCCCATTCGTGTTCATTGTACATGAGACAATATAGTACCTGTTCCTGTACATAGTGTATAAAAATATGCAAGAGGGAACAGGTGTAGATTACAAAATTTCAGAAATTCATGTAGTGTAAATTTGGAGATAATTTCACTCATTGCTGAACTTGAGGTGGAGTCACTCTGTCCTTGAATGTCTCCTCAGAGACAACCGTCAGTGAGTCAAGCATTCCAAAGCCCTTTGATAGACCAGCTTCATTGCTTGAAGCCATCTTGGATCGGACCAGGTACGGCACAGAACGATTCAACACCTCTTTGCCATTGTGACTACAATAAGAGGAGGGCAGCAAACTGTTTGACATAAGGTACCTGACAACAAGGAATCTACCTACATGTCCACTTCTGTGGACAATGACCCAACTTCAAGCAATTCCACTGCCACTATCACATCCATCCTGCACTACATTCTAACAAAGCTTCTTTCTACTGACAAATAGCAAACACATTCATTCTTAACTCACCGTAGATATACGCCAAATATGCCAAATTCTGGCACAATCTGGGTCTGAGTAATGGCACCCATGGCAAAGACCTTGCTGTCCTGAACAGGTGACCGCAACAGGTCCATCAGTATGTACTGCTCTCGCTCCTTCTTCCCTGCTAGCTCCTTGAGCGTCTTCCTCACATCCTCACCATAGAGGTTATTGCCTGGCAGTGGGGGTCAGAGCAGACAGTCACTACCAAAGCAGCCAGCTTCCTGTCTCAAAAGGCACAATACGCTACTACCAGAGTTCTATCTAGGATGAAATTTATAGCGGGAAAGTGTAGCGTCCATGGGGGATCAGGGATCATGCCCCCAATAATAATGTTGGATTTTGGGGCCCTCTGAGATTGACTCTGAAGTAATCTGAGAGGTAAATCATATTTCTGCTATTTTCCACTGCAAATGATAGTTGAGGAGAAAGCAGTCCCCCCCTGCCCCAAGGGGTTGGATGTGTTAGACTAAATTCCAATTTATGCATGCATCCTCCACACATATTCCGAGTGGGGCCACACTGCTCACACCTCCTCCTTCTTTCTCTGGCTTCAAAACAAATTTCCAGGGCTCCTTAATGGCCATCTCCGCAGCTTTCTCCCCATCAGGGCTCTGTGTGTGGAGACAGTGCAGTCATGTCCACTCCCAGGCAGTTAGTGAACAGCACACAGGAGATTGTGCATCCTAACCAACTGTGCTCACCAAATCCAAAGAGTATTGACCTGCAAACACAGCACGCATTCTTCGCACAATGTCAGCATCTGCTACAAACCTGTATCAAAGTCACACAGAGCAAAGAGTCAACAGCTGAGACACTGGCAGCTACTGCAGTTGCACACCCTCTGAGCCAGGTCTTTATAGAGATGGCTGCATTTCATAGACAGCTATTTTTTAATGCTATGTTAGTGCTATTTGGCACTAGGGAGGCTGGCTGTTTTGGAGAAGTGGCTGCCTTATACAGTGACCATCTTAGATAGGTTCTGCTGTAACACACCAGTTTCCTGCGCCCCAGTCTAGCAAGTTAGCCACTGTTCACTCGAACATCCAACTATACAAAGAGCTGAAGAGAAGAAAGAGGGTCTCGTTCTCCAGGAACTAGAGGTAGCCAGCACCCGGCTGAAGCAAAGGGTTGGATGTGACATGCAACTGTTTTGGACATTCTAGGGGCAACCAAGTTATCGCCACTAACCAGTGCAGCTTAACCCTGATGTACATCTTTATATACTTACCTCTCAAGAACTCCGGGCATGGCCAACACCTGCTGAACCTTCTTGCATCCAGCTAGGTGGAGTCCCACGGACGGAACACAGATGGCATTAGAGGTTTCCAGCAAAAGGCGAACCTTCCACTCCTGCAAGATCACAATAGAGGAAGGGAAGAATCTGGAGAGTGGCAGTTGGACAGGTCGAAGGTGACTGCAGCTGGCCACTCACTCACCGTTCCATCTGGACTGAAGTAGTGGTCAGGAGAATAACCAGCTCTAAAGTACACAAGAGCCACTTCTTTCCCATTCCTGTGTGTGTGTGTGTGCATGTGTGTGTGTGTGTGTGTGTGTGTGGTGTGTGTGTGCATGTGTGCGTGTGTGTGTGTGTGTGCATGTGTGTGTGTGCGTGCGAAGAACAATCGTGCATCCATCAATAAGGTGTGCAATTACTCTTGACCAGTTGCACTCACACAATCAGTTCACTGTTGGGTCCATGACAGGCAGCAGATCCTAGCTCCGTCAGGGTGTAACGCAGTGTTTGAATCTGATACCTGACCAAGGACAATATTGCTCAGTGCCACACATCTCTCCACCACTACCAAATAGCAACAATGCATGCCTTACTCTTCCCATAGCTTGAATTCAATCATTCTCTGATCAAAAACGTTCATCAGAGTTTCACGAACAATAAATAAAACTTTTGCACTGCAGCAAAGAAGAAACAGAATACAAGTATAACCACCGACACACCACAAAAATGCCAACAACCTATCCTGACATTAGCAACTCACTCTTCCTTTCCATAACACTTCCATGCCTCGGCCATGGCTGTCACAACCTCATCCTTAGCAGGACATGGCTCAGGCTGAGATGCTGGTGGGTAAAGCAAACAGACCAACATGACACACACACACACGCACACACACGCACACACACGCACACACACACACACACACACACACACACACACACACACACACACACACACACACACACACACACACACACACACACACACACACACACACACACACACACACACACACACACACACACACACACACACACACACACACACACACACACACACACACACACACACTTGATTCTACTAAATGATTCATCACCTCGCTAGCAGAGACCTACCAGTGATACAACCTAGCAGAGACCTACCAGTGATACAACCTAGCAGAGACCTACCAGTGATACAACCTAGCAGAGACCTACCAGTGATACAACCTAGCAGAGACCTACCAGTGATACAACCTAGCAGAGACCTACCAGTGATACAACCTAGCAGAGACCTACCAGTGATACAACCTAGCAGAGACCTATCCGTGATACAACCTAGCAGAGACCTACCAGTGATACAACCTAGCTATACAAGCTCCTTCAATCACCCGGCATTACATAATATGTAAAATATTCACGTTCCTATGTTGTTCCTTACCTGCATCCTTGTCAGAGTGCCATATCCTAAGGACAAGGTGGGAAACAGGTCATCTCAATGAATACAGGTACACACAATGATGACACAATATAGAAAGCCTAGACTCACGCACCACCCCTTCATGCCGGCGATTGTGCAATAGGAGAAATAGGGACTGGCGCGCGAGACTAACAGACAGCCTTTCTGAAATAATGCACTCATTTACCAATGAGAAAGCAGGACCAGTGTGGTATTTAAAAATAATTGTGGGGTAGGGGGTGAAACTACATACTGTAAGGTTCCAAGCATATAAGAAGGGACGGGGACGAGGGGGATACAGCAAGTGGATGCAAATGCCCCTGCCCCACCGAGAATTACTCCCAGATTCCCTTCCCTTTCTCCATGCACTAGTTGCCTTGCATTGACATTTGTCTTGCCGATTTACCGAAGGGCATGACCATTAAGTATAGGAAACAAACAAGTCCTTTACAAGTTTAGTGAGAAACTCTTGCCCTCACCTATGGAACTCAGCCACTCGTGAAGCCACACTACTGCAGCCAGCTGCAAAAGTGTTCATCTCCACCTGTTTGATTGCCAAGGTAGCCTCTCTCCCTCCATCATCCTGTTGCCTGTCAATGAGGTAGTCAATTCGGTGCTTACCAAACACAGTAGCCTTCAGTAAAATGGCAGCAAAAACATAATTGAAGTGGAAACCGGTCCAGGAGCCAGCTCAGCAAAATACCAGTTATAAAGCAACACATATGCATTGCATCATGCATCTGTACATACACACTATTGATACTTGAGTAAGGCCACTTTCATCTTACTTTGACTAACCAGACTATTATCTATTCACATTGAAACAGGCTAGAAAACAGTAGCTATTCAGGTAGGGAATGGCGTATCAAACACCGATTGTACGCAATCACATGTGAAACATGCACCATACCTTAGGTCCCAACTTCAACGATTCCTTGTAAACCTCAAAAAGATTTCGAGTAAATTCATCAACTTTCACAATCCTAAGGTAGTGATTCAAATTGTTTACAAATGTAGCTACATACACAAGCAGACGACTAACAAACCGTTCTCTCTACATTCATGCAATGCAACCTACAGTGAGTAAGTTACCTCACCTTTCTAAGGTGTTGCCTAGAAACTCTGGATCCAAGCTAACCTTATCCAAGAGGACATTGAAATGAGGCTGGAGATCGCACACTTCCTTAAACAATTTGACTGGGATAAGACAAGGATTTATCGTAAAGTTGAAGGGTATAATCTCCCCCCGTTCGTTCAGTTGTAGAATACCCAGAGTGATGGCCAAGTGTTTGGCAAAATCATCCACCGCATCCTGTGCGGCCATTTTACCTGGCGCGACAAATTTAAAGGAGCAGCTAACTGAGCATGCGCAGTCAATATGCCCACACGCCATTTTGTGTGCCCACGTGCTCCCATAAATGGCTGCTGATTAGGAGTTCAGTTTGCGCGCAATTCAGTAGATTATGTATCTGTATTCGTTTACATTGCAGAAGGCTTCGTGCATAGTTCAGGTAAGCCAGTTAATGTGCTAAGTTTGCGTTGCGCCACCCTAAAGATGATTTTCACTGCAGGCGGTGCATGGCAATTTCAGTGGAACCAAACAGCAAGAGATTGTCGTGATACGAGGCAAGATCCTCGAGCTTCTTCGACCAGACACCAACACCGGAAAGGTGCACACTGTTTTAAGCGTTGAAGCGTTTGGAGAGGTTCGATCCATTGTCCCTTTCCGACTTACCGGCGGGAATAAAGGTAATTGTTGTTTAAGCTTACCCTTTATCCTATGGGCCTCTACTGTACAGCACAGATGCACAGACACTCACCCTTTATTGTCATTGCAGTTGCATGCCAACACGGATTGTTACATAGGTCTCTCTTGTGTGTGCAGATTACATAGTGCTTGGCAGTGACTCTGGCCGCATTGTGATTTTGGAGTATATTCCTCAAAGGAACGTATTTGAGCGTGTGCATCAAGAGACTTTTGGCAAGACAGGATGTCGTCGCATTGTACCAGGCCAGTACATGGCTGTGGATCCCAAGGGCCGAGCTGTAATGATTAGTGCAGTGGAAAAGCAGAAGTTTGTGTACGTGCTCAATCGTGATGCTGCAGCACGTCTAACCATCTCTTCTCCTCTGGAGGCCCATAAGGCACACACTCTGGTGTACCACATTGTGGGCGTGGATGTTGGGTACGAGAACCCACTCTTTGCATGTCTGGAGATGGACTATGAGGTGGGCCATGATGGAGGATAGTACTGCAAGCATGTGTGGGGAGTGGAGGGAGGGGGGGTAGCTGTGCTATTGTCTGTTCTTTGCAACACTTTGTGCTGTGACTACAGTTGTGTACCAACTTTGATGCATTTTTTCATTAGTTACTGATCTGTGCAATGTGTTTAATGGTATGCACAATACTTACATAACAAATACTTGCACTCCTCTCACAAGTGAGACTTTAGTGTCCCCTGCCTCACCTATTTCCCTCAACCCTACTTCACCTCTAGGAAGCAGATCAAGACCCCTCTGGTGAAGCGGCTCAGTTAGCTCAACAGGTCAGTTACCTACCTGTCTACTCCACTGACTCCACTCGGTGCTTTCCAGGAAGCAGTCTTTCATCCTTTATTGTCCATTTCATTTCCACAACTCTACCATTCAGACCCTCACCTTCTACGAGCTGGACCTCGGTCTCAACCATGTGGTGCGCAAGTACAGTGAGCCCCTTGAGGACCAGGCAAACCATCTCATCTCTGTGCCAGGCGGAAGTGACGGCCCCAGTGGAGTGCTCGTGTGCTGCGAGAACTACATCATCTACAAGAACTTTGGAGACCAACCTGACATCCGTTGCCCCATCCCTCGAAGGAGACATGATCTGGACGACGCTGAGAGGAGCATGCTCATCGTGTGTAGTGCTTCACACAAGACCAAGGTAAGGCGAAAGGGGGAGAGGGCTGCCTTCTGCCGACATGTCATTCCCTCCACTTAGTCTGTGGCTGTGTTTGTGCTTTTGTGTTCCCAGTCGATGTTCTTCTTCCTGGTGCAAACGGAGCAAGGTGACATGTTCAAAATCACCTTGGAGACTGAAGGAGAGACGGTGAGTCTGGCACAGCATACACAACAAAGCAGCAGTGATGATTGTTGAAATGGGAATCTCGCTGAACCAATTGATGAGAATTGTTTAGAACACAAAACAATCTGAGCTGCTATGTCACATGGCCGCCCCCTGCACACACACACACACACACACACACACACACACACACACACACACACACATGCACATGCACACACACACACACACACACACACACACACACACACACACACACACACACACACACACACACACACACACACACACACACACACACACACACACACACACACACACACACACACACACACACACACACACACACACACACACCTTATCCCACTGTATGTGTGTGTAGGTAACTGAGATGCGTATAAAGTACTTTGACACAGTGGCTGTGTGTGCCTCGATGAGCGTTCTGAAGAGCATTAGCTGCCAGGTGGGCGGGGATGAGTGGGAGGGGCTGGTCAGGGGTGTGTTCCATGTGGCAGCAGTGATGTAATGGTTTAAAGTGGAATCTTCGTTAACCAGAAGGAAAGCCTTGATGACACTCGCATTATACTGAGCTGCCACATGGATGCATGAAAGTAGAAAGGCGACGATGTCAGAATTTTATTACATCTGTGCTATTTTTAGTAACTGAAGCCCTCCTTTTGACCATGCACCGATAACCATACATTTTTCATCTGTCAGGAACATGTTTCTGAATGTTATGTGAATATGTGGGTCCCACCTGTTGTGTTTCTGTGTGCGTTGCCTGTTACCATGGTACCATGTACTCTATAGGTTGCAAACCTTTTGAATGAAGATACCCCTCAATTGTATGTGGCATGTGGGCGGGGCCCTCGGTCGTCAATGCGGATACTGCGTCACGGCCTTGAGGTGACCGAGATGGCCGTGTCTGAGCTGCCGGCCAACCCTAATGCCGTCTGGACTGTGAAAAAGACAGCTGCAGGTCTGTGGCTAGGCGCTAGCGAAATGGGGTGGGGCGGGGGTGGTAAGGTGGGGAGTGGTGAGATGGGTTATGGGTGAGAGGGGGCAGTGGAGTTGTTGTTAGTCAGGTGTATGCAGCATGATTTGTGCTGGACACAAGGTGTACATGTACAGGTATAGGGATGTGGGAGGGGAGGGGGTGAGTGCTGGCGGGTAGTGACCACTTCTTCTGTTTCGTTCCTCTGGGCTTGGTCGCACACTTGGGTTTGTCCAGAGATGCACTCACACAACTGCTTCTGATAGTAGTAAGACCTGCCCGCATTGTCACTACCGCTGCCATATGGCGTGTAGAGAGACAGCTAATTTGGTGCCCACAATATCCACATGCAACTCTGCATTCTTTTAAATGTATTGCGAGCTAATTGTACTTGTCCAACGGTGACTGTGTACTATACTTTACATGCCCATCAGTTGATTTGGAAACTTTTTGCACAGTTAGTGAGATGTTGACGTTAGCCATACAACGCAGCTGTGACAGATCCATCTAGTTCATACATCTCAACACGGTTCAATTCAGCACCCTTTAGTGCTGTTTCCTGCATTTTAGCAGTTTTTAGCCTTCTTTTGAGTGGCTAGTGGATTTCTGGGTGTGGGAGAGGTCAGGGAGATCATGGGGACACAGTGTCTTACTGAGAGAACACAGACTTCAAAAGCCATTCCTGTACAGCTTTTGGTGTCACTCCGTCTGTCATACTTGCCTTTTAGCAAAACCAGTGTGGTTGACTCCATACAGTGCCACTGTGCATTCAATTAACCAGGGGTGAACACTGGAAAGTGTTTCACACCCTGTTCTCTCTCTCTAATTGCAGATCGGTAGGGCAAAAGATGTAAGGTAAATGTGGACTGCTATAGATCTATACATGCAAGCAGTCAGTGGCACTGAAAGCCGTCTTCTGGGCATGCTTGCTGTGTTGTCACTGACGTGTGCACGTGGTGTGAATTGGGGAAAGGTTAAGAATGTGCTAACGGCTCCCTTTGTCTCTGTTTCAACTGCCCAGACGAGTTTGACGCTTACATTGTGGTGTCCTTTGTGAATGCTACACTCGTCCTCTCAATTGGGGAGACGGTGGAGGAAGTGACAGATTCAGGCTTCCTTGGCACCACTCCTACCCTTGCCTGCCACCAGCTTGGGGAAGACGCACTAGTACAGGTGGGCAGCACACAAGAAGGGCAAACAAACCATTACTATTGCACTAGTAAACGCTTTGATGGTGCTCTGCTGCTGACAGATTTTATTCTTCTGAAACAAACACCTTTGCATCGACAGTCTTGCAGCAACTCTGTCAGATATCCATCTCAGCTTTTCTTTAAACTTCACACTCCAGTACTTCATGTGCTTCCACCACTCTTCATAGCTTCCTCGCACCAGACAGCACCCGCCTGCCCTTCCAAATGCCATGCATCCCCTGTACGTGTTGTACAATGTGTTCAAATCGCTTTCTGTTCTTTCTCCCTCAGATCTACCCAGATGGCATCAGGCATATCAGAGCAGACCACAGAATCAATGAGTGGAAGACGCCGGGCAAGAGAAGCATTGTCAGATGTGCCGTCAACGAGAGACAGGTACATTGTGGGTGGGCCTTACTTGCATAACTTTGGTGAAGGGACAGAGTGTGCCGTGTGGAGGGGATGGGGTGTGATAGGGTAGAGTTACCGTGTGTTCAGGTGCGTGTGTAGATGAAGCGCTGATTGGTGTGTAAGGTAAACCGGGGCAATTCCGTCACTATTTGAGAGTGGGGTAATTTGTCGTGTGAGTTTACCACTACTTATCGAGAAGGAGCGCGCTCGCATCTACTTAAGTTTTGAGAGTGTAGTAGATGGGTTGTAAAATAGCAGTGTTGTGCTGAGCTAAAAGCCCACCATGAAGGAAGAAGAGTTGAGACAGAACCCTAGTGACGGAATTATCCTAGTGATGAAATTACCATGGTTTACTTTACTAAATTGTCCGTTATTTCTTGTGACTACTGAAAGCAACCCTTCTATTGAGTTGCGTTTGTCCCTTCACCGTGTCCTTCATCATGTGTGTGTGTGCCTACAGGTGGTGATTGCTCTAAGTGGAGGAGAACTTGTGTACTTTGAGATGGACATGGTAAGTGAGTTAGGAAGGGATGTAGTCACTGGACGAGCATTAGCACCAGTTTTGTATGCACTTTTCTTCTGCCTGTCCGAGCTCCTCACTTCCTTATTCTGAAGGACCCTAGTACATTAAATATTTCTTGATTTCTCCTTGTTGGCCTCTAATGCAATGCCCTTCTGTTGCCACTGTTTCTTCTGTCATAGTGGTAGGCAGGCTGTCCTCGCAGTTAGCTGCAATGTGTGTCTGTAGGTTTCTTCCTTGTGTGAGAGTGTGGGCAGGGAGTGTTGTAAGTGTTGCTCGTCCTTCTGCCTCATCCACCCACAGACCGGACAGCTGAATGAGTTCACTGAGCGAAGGAAGCTGGACAGCGAAGTGATTTGCATGAGTCTTGGTACAGTCCCTGCTGGGGAGCAGAGATGCCGCTTCCTCGCTCTGGGTCTCACGGATGGCACAGTTCGCATTGTCTCCCTTAACCCAAGTGACTGTCTAGTGGAGCTCGGTTTGCAGGCACTCCCCAAAGCAGCCGAGTCTGTGTGCATCGTCGAGATAGGTAGCGGGGCTGAGAGTGAGAGGCAGCTGTCGTCACACGAGGGCGGACTGTTTCTCTACATTGGATTGCAGAATGGAGTGCTGCTTCGCACTGCTTTGGATCCAATCAAAGGGCAGCTCTCGGACACCAGAACCAGGTAACTGGGTTGCTGTCACACTCATGTAGGTAGGCCTGTTCCCAGCAATCGACAGCTAAGTAGGGTAGGAGGTTCATGAAATAGACTCTGTCCCTCATGGCGAACAATGGTGTTTGTGCTTTGGTGTATTGCTTAGACTGCATGTCATGCAATTGTGTTTGTGACGATGTTAGTGACATTAGTGATTGTCATGGCACTGATGATGACATTACTGCCGTCCCAGTCTGATCAATGAATGTGACGATAGCGCAGTTACCCATCAACCCAAGTCTGAAGTGTCAGCCCGAGATCCTGCCACTCTCACACACACTTACAATACACTTTTTATGTAATAGTAGTTTATTGAAGAATATCGTCCTCTCTGTTTGTGTGTGGTTTACAAGGGCTTTCCTCATTGTGGCTGATGTTTCATTCTTCCAGATTCCTACACTGTATGTACTGTTTGTTGTCTGTGTACTCGCTGCTTAGATATCTGGGAACACGTCCTGTGAAACTCTTCAAAGTGAAGATTTACTCATCAGAATCGGTAAGCTTATGGATAAGTTGCTCGTGTCATCTTTGCTTGTGGGCTCTTGCACAACTACACCCCCTGCCCTCCCCACTACATTGTTGTATTCACCACTTCCCACCCTTCCTGCCATTCTCTCCCTCAACTGTCTCCACTATCCTGTCTTTTTGCTGCCCTACCCCTGTCCCCGGTCATCCTCTCCACGTCCCTCTCCTTCTGTCAGGTCCTTGCAGTGTCCAGTCGCTCGTGGCTCAGCTACTGGTACCAGTCACGCTTCCACCTCACACCCCTCTCCTATGAACTGCTTGAATACGCCTCCGGCTTCTCCTCCGAGCAGTGCCCCGAAGGTATTGTGGCCATCGCAGCCAACACACTTAGAATCCTTGCCCTGGAAAAGCTTGGAGCAGTCTTCAACCAGGTTAGGTTCTGCAAAAACCACAAAATTAGTACTGCGAATATTAAGGTCCCTGCGATATGTTGTAGCCATTCTGTTTCATAAAGCTGATAAAGATCCACAGATCAAAACAGCCTTTCCTCCCTTTATGCCCAATAGACCGTTTTAACGGCCATATTGCGCAATGCACTTATACTATGAATGATGGTTTAAACGGTCCTGGCAGATAGGGTTCGCTTCACGAGCTTTAGCACCAACTAGAAGGGCAGCGCCGTTCCTTTACCGACTTCATTTGCCTACCAAGGGTTTATTTACAATGTGCGAGCAGAACTGAAGTTTCAGTCGACTGTTCAGTTTGCAAAATCACGTCACTTCCCCACACTGTGAACGTACGTGGCATCTCAAGTCCATTGTGGAACGAAAGGGCAGTTTTCATGCTCATGGCAAGTCTGGCGGCCATGGAACGATGAAATGAGACAGAAATGCTACCAGTGAGCCATAAGTAGAGCACCCGTGAAAGTTGCTTAGAAGGAAATGCCCGAATTCGTCCTCAACCTGTCGTATGTCAAGCACCAGGCCTTCTTTCATCTCCCGCACCAATGTATAGCTGGCGTCAAATTCATTCATTGGACTGTGAGGTGAAATTGTGTTTTGTGTTTACTACTTTCGGCCATTTTTATTTTATAACATCTAATTCTCGCGGGAAAATTGGAATTTCGAGCATAAAGGGTTAAAGGAGTAACTGCTGTGTTTGTGCTCAGGAATTCTGTTACTATTACACCCTTCCTCTTGTGCAGGTCTCCACCACTCTCATGTACACTCCTCGGAAGTTCAAGGTCCACCCACCGTCCTCCAATATTGTCACAATTGAGACAGACCACAACGCCTTCACAGAAAGCACTAAGACCGAGAGGAGGAAAAAGATGGTGGAAGTGAGTCGCTTAGAATCCCAATGAATAGCTGGCTGCTACTTGAGGTGACCAGGAAGTGATGGGTTTAATTGTTGTAGTTTTAATTGTGTATGGAGTGTTGTTTTGTGATGTGTTGTGGGGGGGCAAGGTAGCAGCCCAAAAGAGAGTGATAACACTGGAAAGAGTGGAGTGATGACATTCAGAGACGGGCGGACTGAGGTCCATTGAGGACCCGTGTTGAACGTCTCTTCTTGTGTAACAGACCTCTCTCTCTCTCACTATTCAAGCATTCTCCTAGCACCATGCACACACACACAGACCCCTTGCTATCAACTTCCACTCACTCCTTGTGATCTTCTGTCCATCCGCTTACTTGCATCGTAGGAACTGGTTCAGAGTGCGAAGGAAGACGAGTTGGACTTGGTAGCTGCCACAGCTGAGGAGCTGATGTCGGAGGGACAGCCTGAAGAGGTGTTTGGGTCGCCCAAGGCAGGGAGTGGCATGTGGGCTTCCTGTGTCAGAGTCCTCAACCCGACCGAGGTAGGCTGCCACTCAAGGTGGCACTCCACACCCCCTCACCTAATAGGGTCATTTTGTACATTACAAGAGTTCCTGCAATTTGCTAAAGCGGTATACCGTATTCGCTCTAAAAATTCGTCATTCTAATTTTCGTCAGGGGAAAAAAATATGCTCAAGTGTACTGTAATCGTGACGAATTTCCTGTCTCTCTAATTTCCGCCATTGGCCTCTAACTTTCGTCATGAACAGGAAGCATTCTAAATATTCGCCAGAAATGCCTGCAATATGGCTGCGACGGCCAAAAGGAACAAAGCCTAGGAGCAAAGCATCTGTCCTTTTGGCATTGTTCCGTTCGTCTATAAGCTTTCTCGACGCTGTGTACGTCGTTCATTTTCATTCTGGTGCGACAATGGAGTTCAGTGATCGCGAACTGTCTCCACATCCTTCTCGTTTGGACGGTAGCCTCGCGCTGCTGTTCGCTCGGTCAACGTGAAAGCGGCCATTTCAGCAAGAAACGCCCATACTGAAAAGCTCTCTAATGTTTCGTCTTCGCTCTAATGTTTCACCCGAAAACTCTAAATATTCATCACCTTCGACGGTCTTCTCCATTCCAGCTCTAATTGCCTCAAAAGACGAAATTTTCGCTGCACTAGGGGTGACGAATTTTTAGAGCGAATACGGTACTTTAGATACGTATACAATCTGTGTCTGGCAACAAGTTCCTTAATTATTGCTACTAATGTTTACAGGTACCAACTTTAGCAAACTTGGTGAGTAGTGCGAAATTTTCTAAAAATTGTACCTGCAAGCAAAATATTTTGTACAGTGGAACCTGTCTAAGTTGGTCATTGAGTTAGACAGCCAGCCCCCTGGCCACAAATAGCACTAAAGCATTGCAATCTACCTCTGTAGAGCAGCCACCTCTCTATAAAGGTCAGTTAGAACTGGTACACAGGCGGCTGTCTTAGACTAGTTTCACTGTACTGGTGAAAAATTTTTACACGTAAGCTTGCAAAGCACTCAGATTAGTATTCGTCAAATTCTGAACAAATTAAAACGCTAAATTTAGTTGCTGCCAATCAATTGAAGCCATAAGGTACCCTATTTCGTGTTTTATGTAGGGCAAGACTTTAGATCTGATGCAATTGGATCAGAATGACGCTGCCTTCAGGTGAGTGTGCGCACACCCAGTGAGACATTGTAAAAGTGAGCGGGGATGTGGGAGGGGGAGGAGGAGGGGAGGGGAGGGGAGGTGGGAGTGGTCGTTGGCAAGTGATGTCAATCACTGGTAACTGACAACCTCTAGCCTGAGTGCGTCTGTGACTGCACCTCAAATAACACCTACTGATGCCAACAAGACCACCAGTCTGGGAAGCTGTCAATAAGGCCTCCATGTGCAAGTGTGTCAGGTTTAGCAAGGAACATTCAGTGTCCTCTTATTGTGGAGGCATAATTTGATTCATGACCGCTGTGTACAGCAAGTGAATTTCCAGCTGTGGAATAGGCTAGGGTGACTTAAGGAAGAAAGAATGTAAATGGGTGCTGTTTGAAGCCCCAAGGGTACAGGGTTCACCTCCTAATTGTGCTGTAGCCTCATCTGAAGCCCTTCCTCCATGCAGTGGCAAACAGCTGCACTTTCACTGTAGCATGAATGTGTGTCCATTTTCACTTTGACGTCTAAGTGCAGACGTTGGCAACATATTTGATGTGTAGTGTGAACATGCACACTTGCACACTCGACACATGCACTCACCACACACTCATCACACACACTTGGCCGTGGAGCTTGTTTCCATGACACTGATGAGCTCTCTGTGTAATAGGAGATGTGTTAACTGTCTGTGTGTATGATTAGGAATGTGAGGACTGCTTTTGATCTGTCGATGGTCACATGTATGTATGACAACATCGTTGCAATGGTAGAATGGAGCATTATGTGAAGGCTGACTCCTCTTTACTCCCATCGCCATCCCCTGCCAGTATTGCAGTATGCCAGTTTGCATCCAGGGCAGAAGAGTGGTATGTGGTGGTGGGGACAGGCAGGGACGTCGTCCTCGGACCCCGCACCAATTCTGGTGGCTCCCTCATTCTCTACCAACTGGCTGAGGACGGCCGCAAGCTCAAGTACCTCCACACTACACCCCTCGACGATGTTCCTCTAGCGCTTGAGCCATTCAACGGTCGGCTCCTAGTTGGAGTGGGCAAGTTACTTAGGATCTATGACATTGGGAAGAAGAAGATGCTGAGGAAGTGTGAGAACAAGGTAGGAGCATGTGAGAGACAAGTAGAGATTTTCCAGCATTTGTCCTTCTCCCCATGCAGGTGTGTGTGTGTGTGTGTGTGCGTGCATGCACGCGTGTAACACAAGGGCAGGCATGAATGTAATTTTGATTGCTGTATCACTTCCTCCTTCCCATTCCAATCTTGATTGGTCCCCACTCCAACTGCTCAGCACATTCCCAATTTGGTAGTGGATATCAAGACCATGGGCAACAGGGTGTATGTCAGTGATGTGCAGGAGTCTGTCCACTACCTGCGGTACAGGCCAACAGAGAACCAGCTGGTCATATTTTCAGACGACACTTACCAGAGGTTAGTGGAGTCGACATCAGTATAAAGACCATGGCGTGTCAACTAGGGCTGGGGAGGCCTTAAATGTACGTATGTAGGCTTGGGACTCGGGTTAAGTGCAGTTGTTTCAGGATTTGTAGTTCTGATTGACACTTGTGCTCTGCACTTGATCATGTGATTAAAGTATTGAAATGCTGGATTTGCATGTGCTTCAATCGTTGATTGACGTCACCACGCACGTGAGAATGTGATGCTTTGAATGCTTTGCTCACGTGATGCTCAAGTGCAGAGCACATTGGGCATTTGGGGACAAGACACCCTGGAGTGGCTGTGTCTTCTGGTGAAAGTCAAGGGTCTCAGTGACCCATGTGCAAGCTGCATGAGCCTCCTGTTCGCTGCTTTGCTGCAGGTACATGACCGCGTCCTGTCTAATGGACTATGACACTCTGGCCGTAGCAGACAAGTTTGGAAATGTTGCCATTGTGAGTGCAGTGACGTGTCATGCGTTGTACAATGACATGTCACACGTGGTACAGTGATGTGTCACATGTACAGTGATGGGTCATGTGGGTGGTATGGTGACATGTCATGCACGATACGACGTGTCACACATGGTAAGCACGAATGGTGAAGGGTAGCATTGAGTGACTGGCCGGAGCGTTTGTAGGTCAGATTTTGGCAGTTTCAATGAGTTTGTTTAGAGTGTTGAATGGTGTCAGAAGAGTGTCTGTGACAAAGTGGTAATCGCTTATTGTTAGACGTTGACCTTGCAGCAGCTGAGTGCGCTTCCTTGTAGTTGAGGTGTTGTGTGTAGTGATTGAAATCTGATGGCCTTCACACAGTCATGCTGAGTGTGTTAATGGTTTGTGGTCTGTATGACTATTGAGATCTCTATGGACATATTTAGCTCGGATACACACTCACACGCACGTACACACACACACACACACACACACACACACACACTTGCACATACACACACTCACACGCATGTACACACACACACACTTGCACACACGTACACACACACACACTCGCACGCATGTACACACACACACACACACTCGCACGCACGTACACACACACACTTGCACGCACGTACACACACACACACACACACACACTACGCACATACTGTGATGGATTCATCTTTCTCTGCATCCCTTCAGATTCGCCTTCCTTCTGATGTCTCAGATGAAGTAGACGAAGACCCTACTGGTAACCGGGCCATCTGGGGCAGAGGGGTGCTGAATGGAGCATCACAGAAGGTGAGGAGAAGCAAGAGGAGGCATTACACACCCTGAATACCTTAAGGATACTAAACTTAACAGGTATGTACTAAATTTAACAGGTATGTACTAAATTTAACAGGTACATACAAAATTAAGCAGGTATGTACCAAATTTAACAGATACATGCAAAATTTAACAGGTATGTACTAAATTTAGCAGATACGTAGTTAC
>OZ025881.1:6003023-6025523 GCA_964019415.1 Ianthella basta
CTATTGAGTCAGTAGGGGTTTGAAGTGATTGAGCCTCGTGAGGTGGTGACAGCTGTTTGGAATGAGGAGTGCTTCTGTGTGTACTTCCTCAATTGTGTTGTATTGACCACCTTCAACAAGTGTGCAACCAAGCGAACAGTGTAACTATGTGCACATTAGTGGTATTGTGAACTCTCTGATATGTGCAGGTTGCAAAGAAGCTTGAGGACATCCGAACACGCTTTGCCTTCTGAGTACAAGAGCTAGTCCACTTAACATTGACTCACACACACACACATACACACGCACACACGCACACACCATTAGTCACACTCTGCGATTAACTGTTTCTAAAGTGCTTTCATTTGGTGCCCTAAACAGTACATGTATGGGTCCAGCCCAGGGCTTCACGTTCTATGTTCCCTATCCACCCAATGGTACGGTGTACAAAGTGGTTGGAGCAGTACATGTGTGGTATGGAGGGGATGTAATTAGATACAGGACGATGGTATGTGGTGGTGTGGTGTTCCACAGCTTCAACTCCCATAGTGAAGGGTTTCGCATTACTTTGTATTATGCTTAGAGATATTTCATGAATAGATTTTAAAGCCTCAGGTTCAGGTCTGACTGAAGTGCTGGATGTGGTCGGGAGGAGTGTCAAATGCACTGCGTGTACAGGAGTTCATGCAAGTGCATAACGATTGTGCATCAGCTACCTCGCTGTGATACAGTAACCTAGTACTGCATACACTTATATTAATTGACATGGCATTTGTACAGAGCCTCACATAATTATATGCAGCTACGTACATACATTACAAAGGTAGCCATTTTAGTTCACCATCCACTTGTCTCAAGAAAACTCAGTACTGTCAAAGAACAGGAGCATGCACAATCATTATTCAAAGCAAAGGCCATTGTACAGAACTGAATGAATGAAAAGCATTAGTTGCAGAGACAACAGACTTATGACAAACACGGGACATTCAGTGCCAACAGTTTGTGCAACACCACAACACAAGTAAGGTACCATATAGGAATACGCAAGACAATAGGCACAGAAAAGCATAAAAGAGGGCATGTAGGTACATTCACAATGTGTGTGTTGTGTGTGCAATTTGTAGACAAAACTACTGTGTCGACTTTGTACAGATCTAGAGCATTGTTAAAGGATGGATGGATTCAAGAGCAGTAGCTGGCCAAAGTTACGTGCTGGGAGTGGGTTCAAGGAAGGGGGACTGTTCCAGATAGGCATTGAATTTCTTCGGCAGAGGCAGCGTCTTGAGCTGATCAAACCGCGTGTACTGGCGAATCACAAACCTACAATGGTCTTGCAAGGAGCGAACCTTCATAAAGCGTGAAACAGGAATCGTCAGCCTCACAGGGATGGTAGGAGAATGAACATTGCGGCCACGGCTAAAACAGAAAATCCCGTCTTGTGAGAATTTCATGGCATGATCGATCAGTTGTACTACAGTTACGAACCCATCATTTTCAGAGTCAGGGAAGGTGTAGAAGCTAAACAATCCAGTACTGTACTCAATGCGTGAATGCAGCGACCTTCCCTCAGAACGGAAACTAAGACTTAGCATGTAGCGGTCGTCGGCACTGTCCCGCACCAGGAAAGAGCCATCAGGGAGACCCTCCAGCCGTGCCTCTGCCTCCACCCGACTGATGGGCCCCCAGTACCACCCCTGGTGGGCTAGACCAGCTAGACCTCCCCAGCGGGGCAGAGACTTACTTTTGTCTCTGTCATAACAGTTGGTGACTTTCTCGTAAATGCCATCATCTTCATACTCCCCTCTTACATCCCAGTTTGGGCGACTGAGCGGACTCATCTGCGCTTCAGGCGGTAGTGGGGGAGGCGGGCGGTTGGACATGTGTTCGTCTTCCCCCTCCAAGGCGCTGGACGGCTCTGACAACGTCATGGTGCCGTGTCGCTGTGCCCCGCGCAAGAGACTCCCTACGTCCCTCATGGAGGGACCAAGCGCCTGTCGCACTTCCTTCTCCGAATACACGCTTGAAGGTGGGACTTGCCGGGCCGACAAATCCACACCGGAGTCCAAGAACTCGTCCGTTTCCTTGTGTTTGCTATCATCCATACACGACTCGTCATCTTCCTCGCTTGTGGGAGAATCTTCCACGACGGAGTCGCGGGAAGACAGCTTGAAAAGTCGCCTGAACTTTCCGTGGAGCGTGCCCGACAAGTGATCTGAGCGTTGACCAGCGAGGGAGAAGTCACCCCCCGGCGACCCGGACGATTTAGTCGGCAAAGTGGCACTTTTCTTCCTTTGGCACTCCAGTTTGTCTTCTTCGCCGCTCTTCCGTCTCGGGACCTTGGTACGGTCCATCTTTGACTCACTGCTGGTCCTTGAGAAATGGTTTCGAAGGGTCTTGAATAGCCGTTTAGTCTTCCCACGTTTCCTTGGGGTGGTAACCGTGTTTTCACTAGTGGCTCTTTCAGTTTCAATACTGTCTTCCTGGTCCGCTGCCGGACTGTCGTCCTTGGAACTGAGTCGTAAATCGTCTAAGAACGGTAGCGAGCTTTCCATGTCGACTGAAGTGGAAGAACTCCGACGACATGAGATCGCCCTGCCCCCTTTAGGCTTTTCTGCCATCTTCTGGCAAGTCATAAAGAATGGTGAGGTAGCGGAAGTAATTTATTTCCTCGCGTGTACATACGAGTATGTACCATGTCACAGACCACTAAGGTCATATGACTTTGTACGTATACATAATTATACGTAGAGGGTCGGACTCGATACTCTAATGATCTTTACCTTCGTGTGACAAATTCAACCCAGTGGATCGGTTGGAGATTGACTCTAAACAGTACAGCTCCCATCTGATTCACCCCCCCCCCCCCACACACACACACACACTTTGTTTATTATGACAAAAGGGTGGTAATGTGATGTTTTCCTCACATTGAATTGCATCAGAATCAATCTCAGTGGGAATAGCCAATGTACCAGGAGAGCATGACCCGACCCCACTTGGAGGCAGGATTATAGGCATTACAGCTTGCTCCAAATCTGCATCCAAAATAAAACCTTGTGTGACCTTCACTCAGCCTATGGTGTAGTTACATGCATAATTATGTTAAGTGGTGTTTAACAGGCTGTATTTAGAATACCAATTCCTCCATGGCTGGATCATGTGACAGTGGAAGTTGCAATATTGCAAGCGAATACTATTGTCATTAATACTATCGTTATTACTGAAAACGCATCAGGGGAGTTGTAAAAGACTAGAGTTGATAAACTCAGTAAAAGTTTACATAAACCATAAGTGCATGGAGACTGGGGATACAACAGAGTCTGCTCAATAGATAGGGTATGGAATGAAATGAGGAATAACAGGGTGAGGGTCTTGACTCCCTATAAAAAGTTGACCCACACGCAATACACACAGCATGCAGAGTTGATGAAAATTAATATGCGGTATGCATATTGTGCTATATAATCAAACCCAGCCAATTGGCCAAATAAACTTTAGCATACACGCACAAGTTGGCATAACAGTTGATTGCTACAAAGTGATAGAAACATGACTTAGTAGTGCTGACCAAGATTGTACAAGAAGTGATTTTAAGCATCCACATAGGTACAACGTAGTCATGTCTGCATGGCATTCATATGGTACTGTGGATGAAGAAACCACATTAGGTGCTGGGGCAACCCTTTGAGCCCAACTGCATTACAGCGCCAAATTACGCTCCTGCACAACTCCTGCAGTGTTCTGCATCTATACAGAGGACGAATCGTAGTAGGCCATCCTTGTAGAACCTCTTTCACGCTCTTATGCCATCCTTCTGTCCCGTTGAGTGTATGCGGCCCAACTTCAGAATCAGGTATTATGCAGTGGAAAACATGTCCCTCCTGCTTAAAGCTGAGACATTGGCTGTAGCGGTACGTCGTGCTGTCTCGTACTAGAAAGGTGTCGCAGTCTGGCTTATTCAGCAACTCTTCAGCTTCTCGCCTACCAATACCCGGCCAATAATACGGCAATTCTTCGAGGGCCATCCTTCGATCACTGCAGATCATCTCGCTTCCTTATACTAGTAGATTTCAATCCGGACGGTGTGAGGGCTGAAGTTCATAAACCAACTTCTAGTAATAATTGTATTCTCTCTTGCTAATAATTTATCTTCGGTTTTCCTACTTTAATTGGGATTCCCCCATAAAGATTACATCATCGCTATTTTTAGCACCAACCGGCTAGATTGTCATGTGAGTATCATACGACACGTGACTTCCTTCAGGACTAAAACTGAGGTATATTTCAGAGTGTTTCTTCAGGTGTACCTGTATTGTGAGCCTGCGCGAAAGAGAAGTCGTCGAGAGAGACAAAATGCCTGCCTTCAAGCCGGATAAACTCAAGACTAATCTTAGATTATCCATAAATCGTTTCAAGTTACTGGAAAAGAAGAAAAGTGAGTTAACCCCAGTGTACCTGTGTCCGAAGGTAGTGTGCAGAAATTTAAACCCTTAGTTACAGCATCAAAAGATGACCTGTGTGTGTCAGTAGCACTGCTTCCTAGCATGACTGGCCTCCCTCCCTCCCCTCCCCTTCTCCCTCCCCTCCCTCCTCCCTCCCCTCCCCTCCCCATCCCATCCCCTCCCCTCCCCTCCCCTCCTCTTCCCCTCTCTCCCCTCTCCCTATTGCATTGCTTCCCCTCTAGCTGAGCAAGCCATGAAAGCCCGCAAAGAGATTGCTGATTACATCAAGGCAGATCGTGTGGAGCGGGCCCGCATACGAGTGGAGCACATCATCCGTGAAGACTATTTGGTGGAAGCAATGGAAGTATTGGAGACGTACTGTGACCTCCTCCTGGCCAGGTTTGGGCTGCTACAGACCATGCAGTGAGTCACACACACACACACACACACACACACACACACACACACACACACACAGCACTGCCAATTGTGCTATCCCCGCACACATGTGCATATGCTTATTTATCCCAGTTCACTTTATCCTCACTGTTTTGTTTGTGACATTTTTCCCTACCTTCCCTCCCCCGCCCTCCCCTCCCCTTGCCCCTCCCCTTTCCTGTCTGACAGGTACTGTGAGGAAAGTTTGCTGGAGCCAGTGTCAACACTCATCTGGGCCTCACCCAGGCTCTCCTCTGACATAGAAGAGCTTCAGAAGGTACGTACAGCTGGCTGCAGCCACCTTTAGACCCGCATTCTCCGCTTCACTAAATAGCCATGACTACATGTGCTGATGTGCTTGTACTGATTAAGCTAGTTGTTATTTTTAGTCGTAGCTATGGACGTAAATGGTGCGTTTACCATCACTGGAATAGTCTTATGAGTGGCCAACCTATATTACAGTAAAATGAATTTTGAACACCTGTGTGTATGTGTGTGTGTGTGTGTGTGTGTGTGTGTGTGTGTGTGTGTGTGTGTGTGTGTGTGTGTGTGTGTGTGTGTGTGTACATGTTACATGTAAGTAAAAGCCGTGATACTCTGTGTGTGTGTGTTGTGTAGGTATCCGGTCAGCTGTCTGCCAAGTTTGGTAAAAAGTTTGCTGAGATGGCCGTCACCAACCAGTCGGAGCAGGTCAATGCAAAAGTGATGCACCGGCTTGGCTTTCAGACCCCTCCTCGGCACCTTGTGGAGAGCTACATGAAGGAGATTGCCTCAAACTACAAAGTGGACTATGAACCAGATCCTTCTGCCTTCATTGACGAAGATGGGGTCCCACCTCCTATTAACGAGAAGGAATTCCTCCCACGTCCAGATGATAATCCAGAGCCACGAGGGCCCCCTCCTCCCTCTGGAGGAGGAGCTGGTGGCGGCTATCCATACCCCCATGGACCTGGAGCAGGAGGCCCCGCCCCTTACAACCCAGACCCCACCTACCCTCCACAGGTAAGCCGCCAAGCTCCATCCTTGGAGTGGTTCATTAGCACATGTAGAGTTTCATGTATGCACGTAAGGGTAGGCTTATGGCATTGCCAGTACTGTTGTCAATGCTTGCCTCTCACTTCAGAGCCTGCCTCCTCAGTATGCTTCTCAAGGAGGTCCATTGCCTTATGTGAGAGCAACTGTAGTGTGTGTGTGTGTGTGTGTGTGTGTGTGTGTGTGTGTGTGTGTGTGTGTGCACATGCTTGTATATATATATGTGTGTGGTGTATGATGTTTGTGTGTGTCAAGAATCCTCTGTTACTGCTCCCACAGCCAACTCAACCTAACTCCATGCCACAGCCAAGCGGTCAAGGTCAGCGTCTTTGCAATCTGTGTAGTTGTCAGCCTTCAGTGGTTTGTCAGTTTCTTCTTACTACAATGGCATCAATCACAGTTATACCTTGTCGCTTCTCCCCATCTCCTCATCATCGGTCCCACCTCCTCCCCCTCCCACCTCCTCCCCTTCCCACCTCCCCCCTTCAACCTCCTCCCCCCTCCAACCTCCTCCCCTTCCCACCTCCCCCTTCCAACCTCCTCCCCCCTCCAACCTCCTCCCCACCTTCTCCCCCCTCCAACCTCCTCCCCCTCCCACCTCCTCCCCTACCACCTCCTCCCCCCTCCAACCTCCTCCCCCCATCAACCTCTCCCTTCCTCCATGTCCCACAGACTTCAACTTCCCGGCTGTGCCCTCAGGCAACCCACCCAGTGCCAGTGGCGGAAGCTCAGGCGGCGATGGTGACCTGGACTTTGATGACTTGACCAAGCGGTTTGAAAAGCTAAAGGGCAGAAAGTGATTGTGGATGGACTGAAATGATGAAGAATATGGACTTGCCAACTGTTTTAAGCATACATATTTCCCTGTAACTGTGTATAGTGCACCTGTAAACATGGCCTTGTTTGCACCAGGATGTGAGGATGTGTCATACATTATGTGTCACGAGTCCAAAGTGATTTCACCATCTTGTGGTAGTGTCAAAAATAGTTGCATTACGTAATGCTTAATTTGGGATGTCACATGAGAGGAAGTCTTGTGATTACAGGGTCTTCCTCGTATATTGATACAATAGCGTCAGTCTTTAGTCATTGGCTAGGGGAATCTGCAGTAAAGAGACAAGTCATGGCGTCCTTCTTTGCCAAGAAACCGACCTTACAAGGTACTAAGAATGACTTTAGGTGTAGTGTGAGGTGTGATTGCCATTTATCGACTGTTGTTAAAAGCCCTTTACTGGCTTCTACTTCCTCCAGATACACTCTTCAACCTGAAGGTATGTCCATTGGTGTGAAGAGGCGGTTAGGTACATACCCACTGTCCCGTGGTACACGGTATGAGTAGAGTTTGGAGGTGTGCGTTACTTCTTTTGCAACTAGCTGCACTCACCATGGGCCTCAGCCTGGAATGTACATAGTCTGTTGCAATTGCCTTCAGGCTTGACACGAATCGGTTTGTATGATGCCAATAATTCTTTCCGACTGCACACTTGGATCTCTTTTAATACTGGACAGTGCAGACTGTAATAATAACTCCCCGTGCTATACAGTCAGTGTATTATAACACTACCCTGTAGTTATGTATTAATGTGTTAACTGTTGTGTAAGTTCACGTGGGGGAAGCTTGCATGGGGTTTCCCTACCTGGGTAAACAAAACTGGTAAACAAGACTGGTAAACAAGACTGGTAATATGTACGTACATGATGGTGCAATGCTATAGAACTGCACTGTGTTGTGCAGGCATTCATGTGTGTATGTGTGTGTGTGTGTGTGTGTGTGTGTGTGTGTGTGTGTGTGTGTGTGTGTGTGTGTGTGTGTGTGTGTGTGTGTGTGTGTGTGTGTGTGTGTGTGTGTGTGTGTGTGTGTGTGTGTGTGTGTGTGTGTGTGTGTGTGTGTGTGTGTGTGTGTGTGTGTGTGTGTGTGCATGTGTATCAAAGTAACACTATCTCTGTACTACCTCACCTGGGTGTACTGACTGTTACGATGTATATGTATGTGTGTGTGTTTGTCATGCTGTATGTGCTGTAGTTTTCTTCCAAGCAAATGGAAAAGGCTGCCAAGAAATGTGAGAAGGACGCAAATGCTCAAAAAGCTAAAATCAAGAAGGTTTGACAGTGCACACATGTACCGTAGTTGTGCGCTTCTAACAAGTTGTGCTGTTGACATCATTGTGGCTCTGTGGTGTTAACACTTCTGTGGACTACCTGCAGCGTGCGTACTTCTGTTTGTGCATGTACTGGTCAGTACCAGTCAACCCATATGTGGTAGCACGCCTGTGTGTGCAAGCAGGGAGTAGCAGACTAGTGGGGACTCAATGTGGAGTGCAATGCACTACTGGTATTCTTCAGAGTGTCCCACTCTGACCCGTAGGCCCAGTGCTATTCCTTTGCAACTCCCTCCATCAATCGTCCCAAGCCATTTCCTCCACTGAATCTTCTTCCTCACCAAACACCCTTCCTACGTTAAACCTACTTTTATCCCACTGATCCTTCAGGCACTTGAGCAGAAGAATGTTGAAGGGGCACAGATTTATGCAGAGAACGCAATAAGAAAGCGGAATGAAGGTAACAACTACCTCCGTATGGCAGCACGGCTGGATGCCGTCTCAAACAGAGTCCAGACGGCCATGATGATGAAAGACGTTAGTTCATGACACCTGCACAAGAGGCATGCAACTCTGACGCTCTCACTTCATGTTCTCTACTACTACGCTGTCCCTTTTACCACAGTATGCATCCTATGCACAATGTATTAGCTATAGAAGATCACTCTGACTGCCTTCCTTTGTATGCAGTAGTTACTCTGATGTATACAGGGACTGGGTCTATTGACACTGGGCCACAGCAAGGCTGCTTGTGCTCACGGTAATCGTCTTGTCCTTTCTTCATTTGGTGCTGCAGGTTACCAAGCAGTTGGGTGGAGTGGTCCAGGGATTGGATAAAGTGTTGGCTTCAATGGACCTTGAAAAGGTTAGGAAATGCGTACAGCAGCTTGGAGAGATAGTGTGACTGTGACACAAACACACACGCATGAGCGCGTGCGCACACACACATGCCCAACAGATGCAAACAGATGGAATCGGCTAGTGCTGGACACCTCCGAGCTCTACCGCAATACCACCAATCTTAAGTGTTTCTGTATTAGTGATTGTGATTATGCCAACCAGCATTTTAATGGGAGTGTGTATGTGGTGGACGAGTACGTGTGTTTTTGTTAGCTTCTGTGTGGTGTGGTTTGTATACAACTGTGAAATGGATGCTGAATGTGTGTGTGTGATGACCCTGTTTCTCCTCCCACCAGATTGATAAGGTGATGGCAAAGTTTGAGCAGCAGTTTGAGAACCTGGACGTACATGCCGGAGTGATGGAGGGGGCCATGAGCAGTGCCACGACACTGAGCACCCCAGCATCTCAGGTACGTACGCAGAAAGGCTAGCTAGCTGCACAGGGAAGTCCCCTCACAAGGAGCGGTCCCTCGCATGGACCAGTGTCATATATAGATACCCCCAGTTCTCAGATAATGGTCCACCTCGTACTGTGGCTTCATGTTACTGCTCACACTGGCTGGGGGTGTAGTTCAAATATCCTTGTGTCACCAACCCTGTTCTACTAGCCCTTTCTTCTCCACTGCTGTTGTATGCTGCTTCAGGTTGACGATTTAATGAGAGAGGTGGCAGAGGAGAGCGGTCTGGAAATAGAGGACAAGTTGAAGGATGCCCCCCACAGTGAGTCAGTTGCCCCAACAGAGCGGGAGGAAGGACAGCTCAGCCACCGGTAGGCAGCATGCTGAGGACAACTACTGTGCTGTAACTGTATTGGACATGCAAGGTACACTTGTTACTGCATCCCTCCTTCTATTCCTCTCCTCCTTCCCCTTCCCTCTTCTTCCCTCCCTCCCCCTCCCTCTTCTCCCTTCCCTCCCCCTCCCTCCTCCTCTCCTTCCCCTCCCTCTTCTCCCCTCCTTCCCTCCCTCTTCTTTCCTCCCTCCCCCTCCCTCTTCTCCCCTCCCTCCCCCTCCCTCCCCCTCCCTTCTCCCCTCCTTCCCCTCCCTCCCCCTCCCTCAATCCTGCACAGGCTGCAACAGCTCCGAGACACTGCTCTGGAGAACTGATGTGTTGGTATCATGGACAGATAGTCATTGTCATGTCATCTCCTTTGAGTGTTTGTACAGTGCAATGTATTAAGCATACACTAACACAACTACCATACACCCCCCATGTACTCGTGGTGTGTAGCACATTACCAGCTGACTCTGATGTGAGAACATTAATTTGCATGATGCAGTCTTATAATTATCAATTGACGTGTAGTATTCAATAGTTAATTGTTTTCTTAATTATCTCAACTGCATTTTAGCTCACGACAATCAGTCCTGTAAATGATATATTGAAGGGCATGGTCTGTATATATAGTCATGAGTTGTGGAAACACTTGTGTATGTAGTATGTGCATGAGTACATGTTAATCCACTCCATTCTAATACTGTGTTAACATGTGATTGCAATGATTGGGCCATCAAGACAATTAAAAAGGCAAAGAAATTAAATAAAGACAGCGAACAATGTCCCCTGGACAACAAAGACAGGTTAATTGACTAGTAAGTCTACATACACATTGAATGTCATATTACATGATATGACATGGAAATATCTAAACATGCAATAAACAAGGTTCAACAAATTTAATGAATAAATCTGTCAAGTCCATTTCTTGAAACACTTGTGGCAGTTCCCTTCTATGACACTCAACCAAGCGCACCTCACCAGGGGCACTGCACAAGGATACAGCAGCAGCAAAGAGCATGCACGAACACATTCAAAGCAACAAAAGGAAATATAAGCAGCACTGGATAGATCTGAATCTTGCAAATGCAGGGTCAGGGTCAGGGGATCATTATTTAGACTGGGGAGCCTTTAGCCATAGGCTATTCTCCCAAGCGCCCAGTAAAGAAAAAGGAGGAAAGAAAAGGGACCACAGTACAAAACAAAACAGAGAGACGAAATGATGTAAAAGCAAAGACATGCATGGAGGATTTACATTGTTGGGTTCATTCAAGCAGTTATAAAAATATTAAAATGGAAAATAGATCATGACTGCACATGCACATAAAGGTCACTCTAGGAGGAAATCTTCGCACTTGGTAGAGAAAGCTCGGAAATCTTTTGTCTCGCGGATGTTAGCAGGGAGTGATCTCCACATAGAGGCGCCAGTAAAACTGAATGACCTTTGACCTAAAGATGACCTTGTGAGCGGGAGGTTGAGTTGACAAGAAGAGTACGACCGAGTGTGATGAGAGGAGTTTGGACCAGAGAAGAGCTGAGATAGGTAGGATGGACAATGGGAAGAGAGGCACTTGAAGACAGTCTGGGAAAGATGAAGTTTCCTTCTGGAGGACAGTGTTGATAGACCAAGATCGTGGCGAGCAGCAGAAGCAGAAGAGTGTTTACATCTACGAAGAACAGTACGGCAAGCAAAGTTTAACAAAGACTCAAGACGATGGGACTCAGATTTGGTACAGCCAGCCAAGCACAGACAAAGCAGCAGACTATGAATGTGGGTATAAATTACCTTCTTCTGTATACCTTGCACAGAGTGTTTCACATTAAGAGGGTCTAGCTAACGAGGGCTTAGACTGTTAGGAGGTCAGTCTGCTTGTCTGCAAGTAGCTTGGCACTACACTACAACATTGACAAGCTGCAGTCCACATTTTAGGACCATTTCTCCTAGAAACAAGTTTGTCATTGTCTGTATTGTCTAATGTTACCCATTAAGAGGCAGTTCATACTAGTGGAGAGACACATCACCCTTCTTCATTGGGACACAGTACAACTTTGGACTTACCACTGTTGACCTGCGCCAGTTGGGTGACCACAAGGTTGCCTCACTTCTCTGCACAGCACCTTCATCATCTTCTCTTTGCATGGTTTGCCCCTTGCATCCTCATCCACATTGCGTGTCCTCCATGCTCGAAGAAACGAGTCAACAGCACAATGTTCCCCCAACATGATCCCCACTATACAGTGCATCCCACAGTCCACCAATGTGCAGTGGACGCCACACTCCTTGGACCACTTTGTCAGTCTCTTGGTGTACAGTTTAGAGTTGTGCATGTGGTCAAGGTGGACAACAGCGACGTTAGTAGCTGGCCACGGATCCGGACAGGTTTGCTCTTTTGAGGGTAAGCCCTGCGTTACAGCAGTGTTGCTGCAGTGTAGTGGAGTGTCCTCATTCCCTGAGCTGCCTCCGTTAAGTGCATTCTGCAATCGGTGACACTCTCTACTGCCTCCTTCCTTGCTTGAGGCGAATTCGAAGGAGAAGACTAGCTCAACTATTTGCTGGAGGCAAGGTTCTCCCATCTGGGCATACATTTCCATGGTCTCATTAACCTCACGAAGCAGTTCTGCCATGACATCTTTAGACACACTGTCACAAACGATGTTAGCATGCGGGAGGACATTGGGGTACTCCTTTGGAAGCCAGAAGGAGACTGTCGCCTCTTCCCTTGTGTTCACTTCTCTTGACACTGAGCAGTGTATCAATTCTGTAGGCGCGTCGCCACTTAACAAAGAATCCCATGCAATCTGATTGTGTATTGTAAATTCGTCCCCATAAATAGCCTTTAAAGTAGCAATCTCATCCTTTTGTTGCTGCAGCGGTAACTCGGCGGCCATATTGGCCTACTTGACGGGGATTTCCCTTATCACCCACGTGGGCAGAATGGTACTTGAGATATCTCCTTTGGCGTATTACAAGCTAGTCCTCCACTGTTTAAAGTACCCTCACTGTGCTGTGAACGGCGTGCTGCTGGGTAAGGTGGGGAAGGGCACCCTGCACGCTTTGGACGCCATTCCTCTCTTCCACCTCACCATCGGCACTGCTCCGATCCAGGAAGTGGCACTAACTCAAGTGAGGCCAGCTATGGAGTGGCATGATATCGACGAGCTAGTCTCAGAGCTAGTCTTGGCACTGGAGTAGTAGACACGTGATGTATACACAATAGCAACAGTGCAAATTCTTCAGATGATTGTGTTGATAATACCAACATATACCCACCACCGCCAGTATCATCACCATCATCATCATCGCCATCATCATCACCATCGCCATCACCATCATCATCATCATCATCATCATCATCATCATCATCATCATCATCACCATCATCATCATCACCATCATCATCATCTATGTATTATAGATGTATATAGCTATGTGTTCAGTTGTGTCCACTGCTAATGTGTGTTGCTATGGTTACAGGTGGACTGTTACTGCCAAAAGAATGGACTAGACATTGTGGCATACTATCAAGCAAATGAGAGCGTGGATGACTCCACGTAAGTTGTATGCTGGTTGCCATGGTAGTGTTGCATAGCAACCTTTTCTCCACTCTGGGATTGGATATCGCAGTGTGAGATTGTGGTATAATTTTATGCAGAATGACACACTGTTCAATTATGCTCATTTCAATCCTATTTCTCTTGTTTGTGTTGTTGTTTATTGACTGTTCCTTGATTGTGCTCAACAATACCAGTTGTGCAATAGATGGCTATTGTTTGCTACTTGTCACCTTCTGACCACAGGCCGAATGTGGTTGCAAAGACCATTGTGTCCCGGATTAAGAGCCATTACCTCAGTGTGCAGCTTGTGATGGTGGAGAACAAGGAGGTGGCTGCATTGGCTGACCAGCTGCCATTGACAGTAAGCCAGATTGTGGTCAGGTGCAGCAGTGTTGTGGTTGTGGTTGTGGTAGACTGTTAGTGTGTGTGTGTGTGTGTGTGTGTGTGTGTGTGTGTGTGTGTGTGTGTGTGTGTGTGTGTGTGTGTGTGTGTGTGTGCTTGTGCATGTTGTCTGTGTGTCCCTGTGTAGCTAATGTGTGAGGAGTGTAGGCAGATGCTTTGAAGTGTGAGAGAGGGGCCAGAGAGCCATGCTGCCAGCATGTGACACCCTTCTTCTATTATTACCCCCCAGGTGTATTCTGGCAGCAGTTGGGAACCCACTGGAAACATGTGAGTGGTCACCCCTTGGTCCACTCTCACCTTTGCATGTGCAGTGGCGGATCTAGAGGGGGATCCAGGGTGCAAAGGAACCCCCCTTTTGCTAGTCCTCTGTAGGATTTTGTGCAGTTTTTAGACCAGAAAGAGGCGTGGTGGCCATATATCAGGGGCACTGTGTGTGCACCTAACTACTTTAGAACCACCCTTTCGGAAATCCTAGATCCACCACTGATGTCTGTCTTTGCTCACCCCTTTTGCAGGCATAGGTATACCATGTAAGGTAATAGAGTACTTCCATTAGATGAATAAGCTCACCAGCAGAGTCACTTCTTGTTTGACAATTCACTGCAACATTTTGCCCTACACAGGACTTTTAATCAGTTATATACGTGGCTTATTCACTTTAGACCTTGTCACACTTCATTCACTTGCAGTGACTTTGTCGGTGGACCTGACTGTCTGAGAAAGATCAACGCTCTCCTACGGAACAACCACCAACACTCGCTGGTTGACTTTGACAGCCATCTGGAGGACGTCATTTTGGATTGGTTAAACCCTGCAATTAATGAAGTAATTAAGAACGTCGAACTGATGGAGCCACCAGTAGAGACATGACTGAAATTTTTAGACTACGTAAATATATACTTGCAGTACATAGTATTAATATAATTGCAGGTGACTAGTACAAAAATGATGAAAAAGCAAGAGCTAATGGTACTGTGTTGAGGTCATGAAAGAGGAAAACCCTTTTCATCAAGGAGGGGTGTTGACACAACACTTGGGCCTTTCCCTACCTGTATACAGAAGGATAAAAACATACTTTTGCTTCAAACACATGACAGAGACACTTAAGTCATGCCATCTGCCACAAGGATGGACACTGACAAAGAACTTTAGAAAGTTTTGTGCATCACAACACAACACAACACAACACACCACTACACAACACATCACATCACACTGCTTCACCAAGCAGCTACCAACCTTAGTGTGAATGATATACTGCAGCTTGTCACACTGCGGCTCAAGTGGAATGGCATCCAAGAGCTCCTGTGAGGGGAGGAGACAACCACAGTGCTAGGAAGCAGCTTCTCCATGCCACACACACACACACACACACACACACACACACACACACACACACACACACAACACACACACACAACACACACACACACACACACAACACACACACACACACAACACACACACACACAACACACACACACACAGCACACACCAGCCTATCCACACAAACAGCTGTCTCTTTGTGACCCAGCGTCTGTACCTTTGAAACTGCTCCAGGAATACACCCCTCTGACAGGCCTTTCATGTACAGCCTTGACAGAGGCACAGAGACACAAACAATCAACAACAAGAGACACAAACAATCAACAACATAAGACACAAACAATCAACAACAAGAGACACAAACAATCAACAACAATGAGGCAATCGGCAATACATACATGCAACACCTTACTTCTGGTCACCTCCAGTGGGGAAGTAGTGACACACAAGACTCAGTACTTCTGGGACGTTGTGTGACAGCGTGTAAATGACGGCATTAGGTCCTGCGTCAAAGGTGTAGGCAGCCGTCAGCCTGCCCTTGGCTTTGTTGTAAGCCGTGATCAGTTGAATGATGGAGTGGGAGGTGTCGGTAAGGTAAGAGATGGGAGGATATGTGTCTAGACATACTGCGTGGAACTGGTTACTGTCCTGAGGGATGAGGAAGGGCACTCCAATAAACCACATTCCACCATGGAAATTGTGTAACATTATAGAAGTGTTGTGCAACAAATGGGAAGGATTACAAAACAAATTATGATTTTAACATGGCAGAATATTGGAAAACATGGTTCCCCACATTTTAAATTCACATCACACACGCACACGCACACGCACACACGCACGCACACACACACACACACACACACACCTGCATGGTGAGGAGGGCAAATGCTGGAAAATCTCTACTTAGAACAGCTTTCTCCATGGCCATCATCCTCCTTGGAACCACAGTCTCAGCACGGTACTACAAGGGAAGAGGACAGGATACAACAACAAAGGTTGACAGTTATATGCATCTTTACTGCGACCAGTTATAATAGGATGAGAACGGTGTTGAAAAGACTGAAAGAACAGGTAGACTCTAGCAGGTGGATCTGCTTGCATTGTGCACCGTTGCAGTAGCACACTCTACTAGCTTCATAGCGTCTCCATGGCACCAGACAGGACGTCTATATGCATGGGTGCTGTACAGTGAATACAGGGCTGGGCACTATGAATAGCAAATACAACCAGACATCCAAAGAAAATTGCAAATATTCCATTTACAAAGCCTTTGCTGTCTTGTAGTGCAGAGTGTTACATCCCAGGACCTACAAACAACTAAGTAGCAAACTACACATCAAAAGAGGAGGTGAGTAGTCCTCACTTTCATGAGTTCGCTGGTCTCAACCGTCCTCCTCATTCCCTCTGTGCTGCTAACCGGCTTCTTGTGATCACTGACCACCAATATGAGCACCTCCAACTCAGGCCAGTGCGACTCGGGAGCAACCTGCAATGATGGGTAGACACAAGTATGGACTGGTGGTGTGTTCATTCATTGATAATACGCACACAGGAGCCTGATATATCTTACTGGACATCAGCAAGTGAGTTCATGCACATGTGATGGAAGTAGCTGAGAGAGAGAGTGTGTTCTTTCCCCTCCTACGTGCATGAGCTACTAACTTGCACAGCAATGCTGTCCAGCCCATCCTCTCTGCTGCCTTGCTCCCACTTGACAATTCCGCCAAACATACTCCGACAAGCACTGCCTGAACCCAGCCTGTAGCACACATACCACATACACAACACCACACACACATACACATGCAGATGCACACATCACTGTACAGAGTTGTATGAACCCATAGACTATGTGTGGCTGGTGTACAAACAGTTGCAGTATTATATAGTTATGTACATGGCAGCACCTCAGTGTACAAACAGCTGCTACATTATACAGTATACATGGCAGTGTCTCTGCAGTACCTTGCTATAGCAGAGAGGTCCCCCTCAATCCCATACAACTTGGCCAATGTAGCCACTGCAGTCACAACAGACAAGGTCAGTAAGGAATGCAACAGTGACTCTATATGTTGTACACACTGCATATATGTATGTACACTCAGCATTGCATAAAGTGACTTGGTACTCTGTACCCCTTCGCCCCCCCCCCCCCCCCCCCCCCCCACACACCCCCACCCCGCCTCGCCTACCCAAGCAGGCATATCCAGCTGCAGAGGAGGCCAGTCCTGCTGCTGTGGGGAAGTTGTTCACAGAACATATGTGGAGGCAGAGCCGTGACATGTCCTCCTCTTCCTTTACCTCAACACTGTCACGGTGTTCTTCTTTTCTCTTCCGCTTAGCATACAGCCTGCGGACTGGTGTGGAAGCACAGGTAAGTAGTAGTGAACAGACAGCCCAACACTCAACAGAGCAGGAAGGAGAGATGCAAACATCAACTCACCTTCCTTCAAGCAATGCTGCAGCCGTAGGTTACCACTGACGTCTTCCTCTCTGCACAACGGCCAGTACACAAACATATGAACTTTCTACTATGGCTACCTTTACACACAGGTAAATCGCTTCAGGTGTGCCCACTGACTTTCCATTGAGCCACAGTCTGTCCCTAGTGAATTCCTTGCTTGCTACGGCCGTTGTGGTAGCACACATCACAGCTGGGTCTAGTGTAACACTCAGAGAAGAGTTGGTCGGGAGAATGAGTTGCTCGTCTCTCTTCCCCCCTGCAGAACGTCGTATAAGAGATATACCATAGGGTGCTTCTTTGGGGACATTTTATGTACAGGGAATCTCCTATGCACAGGCAGTATGCCAAAAGAAGTTGGATACACACTATAGGGGTAGGAGTGTTCATGCATGCAGTATACGCTCCAGATCTGTACTGTGCACTGCAGTCGGCCTCCCTGGAGATGCTGACAGCAATTGCAAACGAGGTTAACGTTGCAAAGGTCAGCTATAGCTAAACGCACTACTCTCTCATGCATGCAGCTGAGTAAACAATGACTGTACGTTGATGTGTAGGGCATGTTGGATGATACTTCAATCTGTGCTGCAAACATCACAGTAGCAATACGACTTACAGTACTTGATGACGGCTATATTCACCGGAGCTGCGCAGGTGACTCGCTTGGCAGCCATTTTTCTCTCGTTTGCGTCTCTACTCGTTCCTTTGCGTTTCTCCGAGATGTGGTGCATTGCAGAAGCAGCAGCGTCTTGCAACAGACGAGCTCTTGCGCGCTTTTACTCCAGGTACAATACTCATGAAGTACCAGAGCAAGCGTTATATGCTCAGTCTGCAACAGAAGGTAGGGCGAGTGGTCCAGTTGGCGGCGAGAAAGTGTCTGGCCAGGGACAAGTTCCAGTTGACCCACCAAAGCTTAAGGAGGTGCCTCCTCAAGGCCTTACCCTCTCTCTTCCTCCCGTAAGCCTTCCGAAAGCACTTGAGCAAGCAGTGAACAGGGTACTTGCAAGTGAGCAGCTTCAATGTCATTTCCTTACGGCTCTGTGCACTTGCAGAAGTATTAAAACCATTACATTATAATAATTATAAAATTAATGTTTATTATGTTGCAATTGCGTGTGTGCGTGTGTCTGTCTGTCTGTCACGAGGCTTGTACCAAGAGTGTCTTATTCCTGTCACTTTATTCTACTCCAGATTACCCCATCAAATCTTTGAGGCACAACGGTGACCTGCTTGCTCGTCATCTGCTGGGCAGAACACCTCCTTCCTCTGAGCTGTTACAGCGAAGGAAGAAGAATAGGCAGAATCGTAATGCAGCAGTAGAGAAAGAGGAGGACTGGCAAAAAGGAGTGGAGGTGGATGGTTGGGATGGAGGTGATAGAGGTGATGTGGAGATGACTGCAAATAGGAAGAAGATACAGTACTCGCCAATCAGGTTAAGGCCCTTCATGGGGGAGCAATGAAGAATATCTGTCAAGTGTAGTAGCATTATAGGACTCTTCCATGTCCTTCTGTATGTGCACTTGTGTGCTATTCCTCCTTCTACTGTACTGTCATGTTTCACTGTACAGGTATAACAAGAGAGAGGCTATAGCTTACGTTGCCTCCAGACTCAATGCAACCTATTCAGTTACTTACAGAGTGCTGAATGAGGTGTGTGTGTGTGTGTGTGTGTGTGTGTGTGTGTGTGTGTGTGTGTGTGTGTGCGTGTGTGTGGTGTGTGTGTGTGTGTGTGTGTGTGTGTGTGTGTGTGTGTGTGTGTGTGTGTGTGTGTGTGTGTTTGGTGTGTCATGTGTGAATGATTGGATGTGTGTGCACACATTCGTATTATACTGATGAAGACGGTGCACTCCTATTTATGTGACCTGATGGATGTGCATTTGACTGCACATGTGTGCATGGGTGTCTACAGATAGCCCGAAGATGTCCTGATTTCAAGCCGGAAACCCTGTTAGACTTTGGTTCTGGAGTGGGGACCACAGTATGGTGAGTGAACATGATGCACGTCTGATGTGTGCATTGGTGTGTGCACCAACTTCAGGCCTGTATGCGTGTGTACACCCACTTCAGGGCTGTATGCGTGTGTGCAACCACTTCAGGGCTGTATGTGTGTGTGCTCCCACTTCAGGGCTGTATGTGTGTGTGCTCCCACTTCAGGGCTGTATGCGTGTGTGCTCCCACTTCAGGGCTGCAAATGAATTATGGACTAACAGTATATTTGAGTACCAGTGTATTGATGTCTCTGATGAGGTGGAGAAGGTAGCAAGACTGCTTAGACAGGGTGAGAAGGATTGTGAGGGGTGACTGTAAGGGGAGGGTGATTGTGAAGGGTCTGTGAGGGGAGGATGATTGTGAAAGGTGACTGTAAGGGGAGGGTGATTGTGAGGGGTGACTGTGAGGGGAGGGTGATTGTGGGGGGTGACTATGAGAGGTGATTGTGAGGGGTGACTGTGAGAAGTGATTGTGAGGGGAGGATGATTGTGAGGGATGACTGTGCAGTATGCAGCTACAATCTCAATTAACAATCTGGCCAACTTGATTCCACACGCATGCTACTTTCCACTAGCAGTCTTGTTCCCCTTCACCACTGCAGGAGGAGAGGAAGACGGAGAATCTTGCATTCCTGGTGTCTACTTCAAGCAGTATCTACCTGTCACCCATCAGGCATGTGTGCAGTAGACTGATACTTCCTTTGGATTATTGAGCTGCACAGCACACCAGCAAAATCACTTCTTGATTCAATGCAACACTGTATGCCTCACAAAGCCTGTGATAGGTGAAACATTCCATTGAATTGAGAAATGATTTTGATAGTGTGCTCAATCAGCCAAAAGAAGAAGCAGTCTACTATCAATGTGGGGGGTGGGGGTGGGTGGTGGGAGCAAGGGAACAGCTCTACTTGCTGACGCATGTGAATGGATTCCTGCATCTGCTGTACTATGTATGTACATATGAACAATTAATGTAAGGCATTTGTACTGTGTTACAACAGCTTTTATTGCATTCTTGTATGTGTATGTGCACATATGTGTGTATGTGTATGTGTGTATATGTGTATGTGTACAGGTGACCTATGACGTGGTGGTGTCTGCCTACTCACTGTGTGAGATCCCCACCATTGCTCTGAGGAAGTCTGCAGTGCGTAGCCTCTGGGAAAAGACCAATGACTTTCTGGTAAGGTCACACAGGTCCAATGTGCCAAACATATCTCATTACTATGGTAACTAGAAGATGGTTTGAATTCTGTCTAGGCCATTAAGCTGATTGCTATAATATGTTAAAACCTGTCCAACCTCCCCTAAATTCATTCATGCCAATACATTCAGGTGCTGATAGAGCTTGGAAACTTTCCAGGCTTCTCAATAATCACTGAAGCACGGGACATGTTACTGGAGGTGTGTAGTGGTATGTGTGTGTATTCTCTGCACATTTGAGGGTCACTTATACTTGTTGTAGCATTCTCATCACTTGTTTGCAGGGTTATCCTGCCAACCAAGAGCCTGCAGCTGATTGTGGTGGAGAGGAGGAGAGAAGCGGTGTGGGACACTTGTTCGCCCCTGTGAGTTGACCAGCAATGCATGTTTAAGGGTAATGTAGGGTGAAGGATTAATATCATCATTCGTAGGATGATGTATGGGACCAATAGCTTGCAGCTCCTCATAGTTATCCTTTCTTAGTAGTACACAAATTTCGAACATTGCTTCAATCCCCTCTCCTCCCCTCTCCTCACCTTTGACCCTCCTTACCCTCCCACCCACTCTCTTCCTCTTCCCCTCTCTCCCTCCTTCCCCTGTTCTCTTACCCTTGCTTCTGGCCTGCAGTGTCCACACGATTCTCCTTGCCCACTTGTTGCAAAGGACAAAACTTGTTTCTTTGGCCAGAGAAATGATCTCTCCATTGCTCAGGTTGGCTGCGTGGAACTCAGGGCAGCAGCTCCTTTTCATGGTATCTCTGTTAGCTGCAGGCCCACCTGTCACTTTAACACACACTCTGCTTGGTCTCCATAGAAACACACTCCCCTGAGGCATTTGGGATACAACATTGAGAAATTCTCCTACGCTGTTTTGAGGAAAGGTGCAAGACAGCAAACGGAAAGTTAGTCTTATGGCCACACCCTACCCTCTGTATGTACTTCTGCTATTGTGCAATGACCCTGTGCAGAGTGTTGTGCGATATAGTGGAAGCAGTGGGAAGGGGCTGGCCTTGTGAGACAAGCAGAAATGGCAGGACAGCACATTGTGCACATAGGGGTACATAGTGCAGTTGAACCTGTCTATGACAGCCACCTGTGCGCCAGTTCTAACTGACCTTTATAGAGAGGTGGCTGCTCTACAGAGGTAGACTGCAGTGTTTTAGTGCTATTTGGGTCCAGGGAGACTGGCTGTTATAGAGAGGTGGCTGTCTTACACAGTGACCATCTTAGACTGGTTTCTCTGTACAATGATTTTGGCTACACCCTTTCCTGTGACAAGTGGTACGTGTACAGCTGCTCTCTTCTTACTTGTTCATCTTCATGTTGCTACATCATGCAGAGCTGTCCAGGGTCCTGCAACCAGTGAAGAAGAGAAGCAGACACATCATCTGCTCCCTCTGCACTCCTGATGGCTTTGCCAGGGAGCAGATATTCACCAAGAGAAAATCAGGGTATGTGTGTGTGTGTGCCCCCCTCCCCTGGCCCCCCACCTGTTCCCCACCTGTCCCCCTCACCTGTCCCCCACCTGTCCCCCCTGTCCCACCCACCTGCTCTCACACCTGTCCACCCACCTGTCCCCACCTGTCCCCCCTGTCCCACCCACCTGCTCTCACACCTGTCCACCCACCTGTCCCTACCTGGCCCCCTGTCCTCCTCACCAGTCCCCCCATCTGTCCCACCCACCTATCCCGCCCCTGTCCCCCTGTCCCCTGTTCCCCCACCTGTCCACCCACCTATATTACACACTTGTCCCCCTTATCCCCCGTCCCCCCACTTGTCCCCCTGTCCCCCTGCCCCCCCCCCCCCCCCCCCCACCTGTCTCACCCACTTGTCTCACCCACCTGTCCCTCCCTCTTGTCCCCCCACCTGTCCCCCTGTCCCCCTGTTCCTCTCACA
>OZ025881.1:6030523-6075523 GCA_964019415.1 Ianthella basta
AAATATGCTAGTAGTTAATTTCCACCTTATAAAATAATAGCTTACATAATTATGTGCGGCAACAAATAACAGTGACACGTGTATATACGAAACACTCACACTGTACATAATGCATAGCAGTGCCTCAAGGAGGTCATTCACAATAGGGTGCTCACCTGTGTGCTGGTTCAATAAACAACTGTTCGTTGTCACCAGTTATGACGCCAGTGAAATAGCCCAAAGAAACACCACCAAATATGGTCATGCTGGGATCATCTGCAGGAGAAATATGCTAACACATTACACAGACTACTCAACTGCAAATGGACTCCTAAGCCACATCCCAGCAATGAAGCTGCACACACACAACCTGTTAGAACAGGTACTGCAACCATTGCTGCCATTGCAGCCATAATTAAAACAATAAGTTCCATGGAGTGGCAAGTAGCAGCTGCATACATTATTAGGTGTTGGAGGAGCATTTCTGAGCAAATCACACAGCTGCAAATTGGATTGAAAAACAGTGCAGGGTGTTTCGATCTGAAGATCTTTGTGAACTGCAGAATGTATACAAGCTGAGATCAAGCTGCGTGATTTCCACAGAAATCCTCCTTTGCTCTTTAGCGATGTACGTGGCTATTAGGTTCTACTTGATCATTATCAGGTTTCTGCAGGTTGTGGTGTGTAGGCTTACCAAGGCTGTATCCTCTGTAGTGTGTGTCAAGGTCAATTGCCTCCTCCTGTCCATTAATGGTTGCTACAAAGTCACGTGCAAATACTCCCCCTCTCTCGCTATCCACTGGTGCCAGAACGAAGCTGTAACTCCTAAAACACAAAGAGAATACATAACTGGTCATGACACAGTGAGGTCAGTGGTGGGACCTGTAAGCACAAATCATGAGAGAAGAAACAGACTCTTCCCCACATAGACACATCACAGAGATATTGTCAGAATACGTGCACATCCAAAGGGCAGATCCAGGGGTGTTTCCAAGGTTTCCAGAAACTGGTCAGATCACCTCTGGCTAGTATTTGCATGTATCATGCAGTCTTATAATGTCTATGCTTCCTTATAGCTATACCTTTATGTGTTGGAAAACAGTCATAAAAGTTTCTCGATCCGCCCTAGTCATCCAAAGCTGCCAGTATATTGGCTTCATGTTACAATCAAGAGTCATTAATAATATTACTGCACCCACTACAATACTCACTTGTTGTAAGCTGAAAAGGTAAATCTGATGGTGGTGCTCTGGGTAGCTCCTCTACGCACACGCTCATGTTGAGCTAATAGTTCACTCGGATCATAGTCCAGAAGTTCAAAGTTGCTTAAAGCAGATCTTTTCTCTTCAAAAACTGCACGGTACGGAGAAAGGAGAGGCAATAAGATCATGCGGGAGCAGTATAGAAGATACCCGAAGAGTGTGTTCCGCACCTGCTGCCGAAAACGTGGTGCACCATGCACTCACACTCCACAACAACAAGACTTCCAAGACCCGTCTTGTGGACATTTCCCTGCTCTGGAACAACACGATAACTATATTCATGGTTGGGCGTTAGCAATATAAATTTATACAATATGTAGGTAGTAGTTTTGCGTATAATATTGTAAAACGTACAAGAAAATGGCTGCCGCAGCACAACTCTGCAAACGGCTGCTTTGCTCTCCCTACTCCCATGCCAAGACTACCTTATTAGGAGGTGCAGTATAGTGTGTATTTATATATTCTTGTTATTTCTACGGTAACCTAGGATAGTAGATTTATGTATTTCATGTACAGTAGATTGTGTATTTCAAGCTGAGCAGTACGTGTCAGCTGACTCTGCACCTTCTGTGTGCCTTGTACATTTGGCTGCAGTCGTATGCAAAAGGGCTGTTACAACAAGTTACTTCAGATTAATCCACACGTCAACACTTTGTGGAGCTGGACAGCGGTTTAGACTGTGGTGAGTGTTGTGTGTGTGTGTGTGTGTGTGTGTGTGTAAGTATAATTATGTGTGTGTTTGTGTGTGTGCTGCACATTTGTGTATTCTTTGTACAGGAAAGGACTGGCACGAAGTGGCAATGAATATGGCCCTCTAACTGACCTCCCAGACTGGTCGTACCTTGGTAAGAGTTAACACCTTGCATGCATCCTAGCAGTAGTTGAAGTATTTGTATATGTATTGAACTGATGGAGGTACGTAGTCTTGTGCGCTGCACTGTAGTGGATCCAGGGACCTGTCTAAGATGGCCACATGTGTGCCAGGTATAATTAACCATTACGTATAATTATGGATGTGGCTGCTTTGTAGAGGTGGACTCTAATGTTTTAGTGTTGTCTTGTGTCATAAGGGGCTAGGGAGGCTGACTACTTTAGAGAGTTGGCTGCCACATGCAGTGACTATCTTAGGTAGTCATCACAGCACAGTGAGTATCTCTACTGCACTTGGTCTCTATGAAGTGCAGACACCTGTGTACAGCAACCAGCCCCTATTGACTGTGGATAGTACTAGTCTTGCACATTCCAGCCTATTTTATTTGGGGAACTCTCATTGGTTGTTGCGACATCATGGCCTAATTATCTGTAATCTGATTGGCTGCACTGTGGGCTGCAACCTACTCAACTCGATGTGTGGGAAATTGTCAATGTGCCAGACCTAGTTTCAACCCATATGAAATAGACGTGGATGCACAAGGCTTGGATAGTACCAACACACTGCAATGTACACTTGCTGCAGCTGTTACAATGCTCCAATCATTTGTTGTTCAGGAGCTTGGCAGAACTACTGCGCTTGTGCAAATATTGCACAGTGGAGTCTTTCTATTGTGGCTAGCTGGCACCTCCTAATGTGTAGCTACTGGGCCTTACAGTTACAGAGATGCAATGTGAAGTGTACTATTTGGGCCATGAGAGGCTGCTTGCTTTCAGCCGGCGGTTGCCTTGCATAGTGACTGTAGACAGATTCACCGAAATGCAATTTTCAGCTTTATCATGTACTAATGTATACACTTATAATGGCAACAGCATCAAGTCTCAGTTTATGTAAGAACCAGAAGGTAGCACTGACAGATTCATATCTGCTGTGGTTTGTGGTATCTGCACTACAGGTTGTGAGTGTGAGCATGTGACTCCTGTACAGGAAAGGGTGGAGTGGGATTCTAGGTGTTGACTCCCCAGAATGTATTCAGACCATCCCTACTTCCTCCTGTAACACCAGCTATGCTTCATTGTGACCTTGAAAATGTATTAATGCTCTATAGATGGTAATGGCATGTGTTACTAGGCCTTGTTCCCATGGATACACCTACACATTGCATAGTATAGCTATTTGTGTGGGTGGTGACCACATGTACACTAAAGGTATAATGCGTGATGCAATGATCACGTGTTTCCTTTGCAGATGGCACTCCAGCTCCTCCCTCCACCAGGAGAATTAAACGTGAAGCAAAAAGAAAGGCTATATCGGTTAGCACCGGATCGTGTCTGTTTGTTTCCTTGTTTACGTTCTCTCTTATGTCGTTCCTTTGTTTGTATGGTTTGTTTTTTGCTGTCTTTGTACATGTACTGTTTGGCCACTCCATCAAAGATGCATCCTCCTTCATGCCTCCCCCCACACATACACACCACTACACACAGACCCGCATCCAGCGACTGATGAAGCAAGTGAGTGAGGCAGAGCTGAAGGAGGTATACAAAGGACTCGGAATGCCTTATGATTATAAATCAAAGTCAGTGGAAGAGGTCTTTACAACAGAGACATCCCAAAAGGATGAAGGTGTAGAGGCTGACTCAGACGGAGCAGACACAGCCCAAGGAGAAGATGGTCTTGGGAATGACTCAGAAACTGACACACGCAGTAAAGCAAAATAGGGGAGTCACGTGACGTTATTGCTTATGCCGGAAATAGACACAATGTGTATTACTGGTGGGCGTGCGTATATTTGCGTGTTTGTGCCCGAGAGATTGTCATTGATGATGGAGAAGCTCGTTTTGTTCCTCGTACTGGGCGTCTTGTTGACTGGTTGGCCTCTGCTGCAGGCTCAGCAGCTCAGTGAGTACATGGAGTGTGGCGGAAAATACTTGTGAAAGTGAAAATGCTCCACTGCATGTAGCTATGCGTACAGTAGGGTTCGAATATCAGTCGGGTATAAGTGCAGCAGATTTGTCCGTCCAATCACTTCTGGTGCTGCTAGACGTTTGCTGACGCTTTCCTTGCAGCTACTGATCCGACGGACCCTCCAAACGGCCTGGCCCTGGTGTCCACTCGGTCGGCCGTCACAGCGATCACTGGCGAGCCGAAAGTCGTGCTCTCTTGCACCCTGGTCGGATCAGCGACAGAGATAAACGCCTTCTGTGCAGACTCTCAATCAAACCTCCAGTGGAAAGTGAACGGCACACAGCTGGGTCAGACGCAATACGGGAGTGAATTCCTTGTAGAGGGTAACTGCACCCACACCTACCTGACCTTTCTGCAAGTATACCCCGAGCTGGAGGGCAAGTACACCTGCGAGCTGTCGAACAATGCGACAGTGAAGGCCAATACAGTAGTAACTATCAGGCCAGGTGCGTTTGTATGTATGGGATGGACTGGGAGCTTTATTTTCATGCTGTGTAAATAGTTTGTACGTATAAAGTCTGTTTGCCATCCATTCATAGACTGCTGCCATAGACACAGTGTCCTACTGTACATTGTTTAGATAGATGTGCATGTATTTTGCAGCGTAGAATGTAGAGCCATAGACCCTCTAGCGAACAGTGTAAAGCATATGCAACTGTGCTTTTGATTCAAGCTTCAACACGGACAGGAGCAATCTCTAACTGCAAACTGATCTTTGCACTAAACAGGGAACTGGATTCCACAGATCAATGTGTCAAATGTTGTTTTCCAGCAATTATATGGTTCTAGTCACAGGGCCTCACCCTCCCTCTCCCAACGCCTCCTCCTCCCCATACCCCATTGATAAAGGCAGACCCTCCTAGGTGATGCCTCTCGATCTGCGCATGCAAGAATGTTGTATCTGGGTTGCCACTTATCAGGTCACGAATGCATAGCATATTCTAACACATTCACACGACAGACACTGTTTTGAAGTGAACTGTGCCAGCACGGTTTTAATGCCCGTGTGAACGTGGTATCATCACCCTATGTAGAACTGGTGTAACCTGTGAATATGCTCTTTCCCCTTCAGGTTGTAACCCTGATATCTTCCGAGGGAATGCTGCAGTTGGTGATTCAGTGATCACTCCCTGTGGTGGCATCCATCCTGCCTTCAATTCGCTGGGAAGCGTTCGTTGGATCTGTGTGGACCACTTGAGATGGAGTGGGGACCTTACCAATTGCACGTTTGTGCCGTTGTACAATAAGAGCATTTTGCTCTTCCTTTACCGAGTGACGGTTGCACCCAATTCAACAGTAGGATCCTTACTGAATGAGCCACATCCTCTGGAACAAGATGTAAGTCAGGCGTGTGACCTCTCCCCTCCCCCATCCACATATATCATACTCTTAGAGTGCTGGCGTGAGCTGATCAACACTGGCAATACTCACAATGTAGTGTATTCTGTTTATCCCTATAGTTCCTTAACAATGTACTACCAATGCTGCTTGGACCCATGGTAAATGCGAATGGAAGGATTGCTGACATTAGAGCATCAGAAAGGTGGCTGACTGAGCTTTTGGTGCTATTTGCGATTGAGCCTCAAGCCCCTGTAAACCACAATGGTGTTTTGCAAGCAGCGCAGGAACCTGTCATCTTGGCCGGTCAAAATGCTTCACCTGTGTATGCTGGAAACCCCAAGTTTGTGCCATCAGGTGCGGGTGTGTCGAGTGTGTGTCTGCAGCATATGCGTTGTTTCTTCATATAAGAATCACGAAATATGCTGACTCAGCATTCATTCTGTATACATGTACAATAACATACAGCCAGTATAATACAGTAAGCACATGTGCTATCACCATAGTGCATGTAATGAAGCCACTAGCTCTTGTTCTACAATGCCGCTATGCTGGAAGTTTGGAACAGTCTGCCTGTGATAGTGTTTGAGTTTGACTCTGGCTTCTTCCAAAGGGCATGCTGCCCTCTGCAGTCCTCAGGTGCCCTTCCAAATTCCAATTTTAAGCATTACCATTTTATAGCAATTATTGCACCTGTTCTAATTGCAGTGTAAATGTATAGGAGGAATTAAACAGGTACCTGAACTGTCCAGGGCCTTCGTGGTGTGCCCTTTAAACTAGTCCCATGTAGCTGATCACTTTTTCCCCTCCATTTTATTCATGATGTAATCAGCCTATCCCAGCTAAGAGATGGCGCCAGCATATAGAATGGAGGTAGGAATAGTTGTTGGCTACACAAGACTACGTGCCTTTTGACCTAATGTTCTGGTGAGAGCACTGACTAAAGCTCTTTCATGAATGAAACTATATTCATCGCATTTTGATACCCGTCACACTGCTGGTGATACCCTGTAGTGAGTAATGCACTGGTAGTGTTGTGTGTACTTCTCTTTATGACAGACACCTGTACCTGTCCTAAGCTGTGGAGTGACTTCAATGGTGCACTATTGGAGAGGGTTCCTGTGACAGTCTCCTTCTGCAAGGCACCAAACTATGTCAGATCTCCATGCAGATGCCTGAATGGGTGTCAGGTAGGGCTGTGTCTCTGTACACGTGTTGTGCCTTCCATTAGAGTCGAATCAGTCATGTGACTACACTGATGGCATGATAACAGGAAGTGTTGGTATGACCTTGTGACGGGATGCAGCATTGCTGTTAGTAGGATACTGACAATATGACAAGGTGCTGACAGCATGACAGCATGACACTGACAGTTTGACGCTGACAACTTGACACTGTCAGAGAAAGCTTACTATCAGAATTTATTGACACCTACACAAAAGTGAAATACATACAATTACTATTTATGTGTTTGAATATTTCTATTCATCTAATGTGTTTGAACCATGATAACTGTGTACAGTACGTATGTGCGTATGTGTATGTGTATCTGGATGGAGTGTGTTTAGCAGTTGGGCAATTTTTATTCTTTGGATAAGGTTTAAGAAGTTTAGAACTGGATATTAGCCTTTCTCCCCCCCCCCCCCCCCCCTCTGTCACTGCTTGATGTAGTGTACTGGTGTGTTCTTTGACCCTGGGACTGAAGCAGTCAATTGTTCTCTTGACACTGACGGTGACTCCATCCCCGATGCAGTGGTACGTACGTGCATTAGAGCATTCAGACTACTGTGTGAGGTTGTGTGAATTATCTCAGTTTGTGGAATTGTGTTCATATCACGGCTGTAGTGCGGAGCTACACTGCCCAACAAAGACAACTAACATTTGGTCTTCCTTCTTCATTCTCTAACTCTGTCTTTTGCTCTTTCTTCCTCTGACACAATGCATGCACATTTATGCACACTGTGCTTGTGTGTGTGTGTGTGTGTGTGTGTGTGTGTGTGTGTGTGTGTGTGTGTGTGTGTGTGCATTGCAGGATTCTTGTCAAGGTTGTTGCCTGGGTGAAGTGAACTCCGGATACACATGGATGGACACTCCCATTGAGTTGAACAGTCTCATATCCTGTGCCAGTATCCATTCTTCCTTCAATGCTAAGTCGTATGCTACTAGACGCTGCTCATCAGACCCAGCTGGAGTGTGGGGTGCAGTGGGACTCAGTGGGTGTGCATTCAGGCCGGGGAGTAACATGACCATTGTGGTATTGGAGGCTAATGTGGACCTTGTGTACTTGCAGGGGACACAGCAGACAGTCTGTGAGGCTGTGAAGAATGAGGTTAGCTGGCATACGTAACACTGTTATGTATGTTATGATTATACGTACGTATGTGTGCAATATTCATTTTAAAGCATTTGGTACACATGGGTATGTGTATAATGTAGCCTCAGTGGTGCCATGCTTTGAGGGTATTTGAAGGAGAGCTGTACTCACTGTATTGCCCACTACATACTAACACTAACACTAGCACTAATAGCATTAGATGCTGTTTAACATATAGTTAGCTAACTGAAGGTTTCCATGTTGGTTAGCACGGGTGGATGAATTAAAGTAGATTTACATATGTATGTGTAGTGATGTGCCAGTTGATCCTTTCTTGAGGCATGTGCGTGTGCGTGTGTGTTTGTGTGTGTGAGTGAATATGTGCGTTTATGCATGTGTGTGTCTGCGTGTCTGTGTGTAGCTGTGTTAGTGTATGCTTGCATGTGTATGATTGCCTGTGTTTACGTGTCTGTCTGTGTGTGTGTGTGTCTGTGTGTCTGCAGACTGATTCCCAGTTCAGTCGCTATGGTCTCTTGGGCACTGACATAAGGGTCTCTAGTGAATCTCATGTGGTGGCCATCATGGAATTCCCCAGAGATGTGCGTGAGGATGTGGTCTTGGTGTACCATACACCACGGAAGAGGGAGACTGTAACAGAACCATCACAAAGGGAGAAGAGAGTAGCTGTACTGAGCCTGTTCAGTAACACACCTGTGGTGTACGGACACAGACCGTCTGGTGGGCACATGCACAGGCAGGGCTTTACTGTGCTGGAGAATTGTTTGTGTACAGTCAGCGTCTTGTAGTTTGATTATGTGGTGGTCAGTGTACGCATTTGGTAGAATGGATTACAGTTGCTTTTTGAAATGGCTTGGACTCATCCCTCTCTCTCTCTCTATCTCAGAGACCTGTCCTTGTAGCCCTATTGAGCCTTCCTTGTCAGGACGTTTGTTTGACACTTGCATTGGCCCTCCCGGTAAACTCTGCAGGTGTACAGGTCCTCAATGCAATGTAAGCAGTGATCAGGTGTTCTGCACGGCCTATGCTTAAGCACACACGCACACATGCACACACACCTACACATACCTACACACATATGTGCACCTAGGGTGTGGGCTGTAAGGCCATTCCTGGTGATAGATTCGTACGATGTATCAATGCTAATATTTCAGATCGACTGTCTGCCCCCCCCCCCCCCCGTCTTGCTGTCTTCACGCACACTGTTCAGCACTAGGGTAGACTAAAGTACTGTTACCACTACAGGAATGTGGCAGGAAGGACTGGTGTACTCTTTGATCTGTTGAGACTTGTATGTGAACTTGAGTGTTAGCAAGTTTTCACATAGCAACAGAAAGCAATTATTGTACTTAATTAAGATGTTTGAACCACAAAGGTTTTCGTCTGTTGCAAAACTAGAATAGTCTGACACAGGATTTTGTCCCCTGCTCCCCCCCCCCCCACCCCCCCCCCACAAACACATACATACGCTTCACTATTGTGACTGTATGGTGATTGAGATTTGCTTTCTGTCTGGGTATGGTGAAGTTCTTCTGCTGCTGTGTGTGTCCACTTTGGTGTTTACCCCTCTGACTACTCCACAGTGCGTTGACCCTTATGCCGAAGCCTCGTCATCAACCAACACTACACTTATCTGTGGTGTGGATAGCGATGGAGATGGAATACCAGATGTCGATGTTAGTAAGCTCAGTCCTCATTCCAGAAGCACCAAGCTGCATGGCAGCTGTGCTGTGTGCTGACATGTTATAGTAGTGCTGTGTGGTTGCTGTTCGGTCACTTTTCTTCCCTGCTCCAAATTTTAGGACCTCTGTCCTCTGATGTACAGCCCAAACGGTGATTGCGGTGAGTTCTCACATTAAGTACTGCTTTTTAGGTGAACACGTGCCACCGCATTCAGTGGTGCAGTAAGGGTTTAAACACTCTCTTGTATGTTTGTCACATGACACTGTGTGTGTATTGGTGTATATTTCACTGTGTGTGGTCTGCGCATTCATGGTACATTCCTGCAGCTGTAAGTATTTTTGGTGAGGATGAGGTCACATGTGAAAGTGCGGCTGATCCAGTGTGGGGCATTCTGTGGTCACAGACAGGTGCCGGTGGCACAGACATACAGAGGTGTCCTGGAGGGATTACAGACGCAACAGGTACACACATGTGCACAGACACAAAGATATGCCCCTAACTGCAGCGACAGCTACTCTTGGCTAGGTGTGTGTGTTGTTCAGTTTGCTGGCAGTCTCAAACTCTTAGTCAAACACTGACTACCCAATCACACCTTGACTGTGTCTCTTGTCGGTGGTGGTTTGGTGGTGAGAGCTGACCCGTGTCCCTTCCCTCCACCCCCTTACAGGCCTGGCCACAAGGTACTGCAGGAGGGATGGGGAGTGGGCCAAGCCCAATGTAAGGGCCTGCGAGTCGTACCAATTTGCTGCTGTGCGCAGTACAGTAAGTAACATGTGGGGGGGGGGGGGGGGGGGGGTATGTGTGCACATTTGGAGGAGGGGTGTTTGGGTGGGGGTGGGGTAGGTCTGAGGGTTTTAGGGTGGGAGAGATTGCTGTTGCTGTGACATGACTTGCATGGGTATCTGATTTGTGTCTCCCATTATGCATGTTCATGACTGATCTCTGCTGCTTTCTTTCTTAAATTAGTCAAAGGAGGTTGAAGCGTCTTTCTCTCACACACCTGCTTTTATGGCAAGATCAAGCATGTTTAGAATTGATGTCTCCTCGGGGTCAGTCAGTGTCCTAGATGATAGTGCTCGGACGCTCATGAGTAGCACAGAGCCACAAGCAAAGCCTCTTCTGCCAACGGACCTTGACGCAACCCTTCTGTATCTGGAGGTCGTCTCCTCGTGAGTTGGGACACTGGTGGATATGGTTGGTGTGGTAGCTTGAGTCACAGCTCTGAGTGACTGTCCTTTGTGGTTGGGAAGACCACAACGTGGTCTCGTTGTTGTACTCATACCACTGTGTTGTTCTGTGCTGCATGTACTGTGCTGTATTGTGTTGTGCTGTATTGTATTGTACATTTTGTATTGTGTTGCACTGTGTTGTGTTGTGTTGTGCTGTGATGTGTAGTGTTGTGTATATTGCTCTTTCCCCTCCTTTCCCCCAGACTTTCTGAAATCACCACATTATTTGCAGTTGAAGACTTTGATGAAGATGTCAGTATTTTGACCGGATTAGCTCATTTGTATTTGTATGCATATAGTTAGGATCTCGTTCACATCCATCCATCTCCTCTGACCCTCTTCAGATAGTGTTTACCATCATTGATAACATCCTTGACGGCAACAACCAGGAGCAGTGGGAGCTATTAAATGGGGTCAGTGATGTTAGCTAGTGGTAGATTGGGAAGGAGAAGGTGGGTGGGGATGGGTGGGGTTGGGTGGTACGTAGCGTTCCATCGTGTCTTACAGTATGTATGCTCCTTGAATCAATTGATCATGTAGCAGTGATGGTCTCCTCCTACAGTATGCTTTGAACCCAAGCCTTAATGTGGAAATTGTGAAAATGGTGCATAATCCTCTTCAACCCTTGATCACACTAAGTGATGCTTTTCTTTTAGTTCCATGGTAGAGAGCATCTATTGCTGGTGTGTTTGTTGCATGTTTGGTGGTTCGCTGTACCTCTGTTTACTGTGTGGCAGTCTTGCATCCCTCTGTCTCTCTCTGCACCAGGGCGGATATGACTATGATGCAAATGTCATGTTGGAGCTTGTTGAGAGGATCAGCAAAGCCTACTCCTTCAACCTGGACACCAACCAAGGTGCAACCTCTGAGATGGATGACAACGGCATAGAGAACATGTACCAGTCCTGGGACGGACTTCACATATGTGAGTGTGACCAAGATGCCGTGCAGTGTGACAGATTAGCTCATGCATCTGGAACTGTTTTGCAGAAAATAATTCAATATTCTGGCTATTTCCTGTTCATTGTTATGTTTGAATTACTTTCTAGTGCATCTGTATGCTTTGCTACGACCCCTCCATTTACTTCTCTTCTCCATTCCCTCTCCTCCCATCTCCACCTTTGCTGTCTCTTCCCCCTCCCTCTCCCTCCCTCTCCCTCCCTCTCCCACCTTCTCCCTCCTTGCTGTGTTACACAGTTGTGTCTGCAGAGCTCATCTCTCCCACCACACCTCCCCGAGGTGTGCCAAGGGCCGGGAATGCCATGGGTGGCCGTCCCCCTCAAACCTTTGACAGACCTGACATGGTACCCACAATAGTGATACCCAATGGACTGCTTGAGGAAAGAGCAGAGGCCATGGGAGGTGTGTGCCATGCAGACACCTTCTCAAATTGTCAATATTGACCTGTACGTAGTGTTCACTTGTCCTATTGCTTCTCTTTTGCAGAATCCCGAGTGTCGGTTGTGACAGTTGTCATTAGTACCCTTGCTGACTTCCTACCCGAACAGGCTGAGGATGATGTGTTAGCAGATTGTTACACACACGCACACACACACACAGACGCACAATCAGTTAGCAGCTTCACTTTATAACAGCAATAATCTCATCTGTTCAAATGGAATATGGTCAGCCAATTCTCTTTCAGATATATCTGATCTTCAGTGGAAGTAATATATATACAGTAGATTAATGTTACGTATAGTATGTATGGGTACATACTGTAAGTATGTATGTGTGTATGTATGTACTGTGTAAGAGGGCTTACTTAATATTGTCACAGTCTACCCATTGAATGCAGTATGTTGTCAGTGGTGTGTTCAATTGTGGCAGTTGTTGTTGGCAGCCTTGCTGATCTCATACCCACTTTATATACTGCTACGTACTTCTTCTTGAAGTACTTCCTTCAATTCTACCTTCTTCATTATGCAGAGACCGCAACTCAGCACTTGCGAGTGTGGTGATTGCTAGTCAGGTGTCTCTTGTTGGTGGAGAGTCCACCTCCCTCCAGAACCAACCTGTACAGATCCAATTCCCAATCCCTGATGTGAGTGATCCACAGTATCAGGTAGCCACACCATACACACACACACACACACACACACACACACACACACACACACACACACACACACACACACACACACACACACACACACACACACACACACACACACACACACACACACACACACACACACACACACACACACACACACACACCAGACAAATCACCCTTGCTACCATTGCCAGTTCCAATACACAGGGAGGAGACAAAGTGGGCTAGTGCCCTGACCACGTCTCCCTTCTGTTTGTTTCTGGCATCATATTGTTACTCCAATGGTTTCTGAATATTAACAAGCCCCAATCATGGGGATCAGAGCAAAATTGATTTACACAGCTGACAACCCCCTTTCCTCCATGTTGCAAATTAGCAGCAGCGGAGGAAGGGTCTGGACTATGCCAGACTAAGAATAGGCTGCGTATGTATCTACAATACAGCATGGGACTGCACTACTTGACACATGGCTGTGCCTATCCCTACAGTCTGTAAGAGCGGGTGGAGTGACTACTTGCGTCTTTTGGAATTTCACAGCACCTACAACTAACGGCACGTGAGTGTTGCAGATCTTGATCTGTGTGTGTGCATGTGTGCGTGTGTGCGTGCGTTCGTGTGTGGGTGTGCAGTGTTTTGAAGCTGGTCGTAATGTGTGCAATTGAATTGGGGGAAGCTATCTGCTTTAAGCAGGTAGCTACTGTGTGTAACAACTACTGTAGACTTGTTCAACTGCATGTACAAATGTTCCAGTTTGTGTCTGTTGTTCGCTTGGTTGTAACATTCATATTTGTTTCCAGTTCATCCAGTATGGGTGGTTGGTCCCGGAGCGGCCTGGACATGGATGACATTACCTCAGACAGCTCTGAAGTCACATGTCTGAGCAGCCATCTCACCTCCTTTGCAATTCTGGTTGACGCATCAGGAGTGACTGGGGTGAGCTGCCACGGACACAGTTATGCCATGCCACTCTGCATGCCCTCCAGTTGTGTGTTCAAGTATTGCACATCTCACGGTACTGGACTGTTTGACACGCACTGTGCTGCAAAATTGTACATACACACCACAGTGTTCATTAGGTTAACCAGGGAAGAAAAGCGGCTATTGTAGTTGGTCCAAGTGATGAATTTTCGATGTATTTGACTGAATTTGCGGTATTGCAAGAAAAATTTACATGTGGTTGCACCCATCAATATACTAGGGTTTTAATTGTATTCATTTGTGCAGTTTGTCACCCAGGGCTTGCTAATTCCCACATACGTAGAAGTTAGCATGATGTGTGTGTGTGTATATGCATGTGTATGTGTGTGTGTGCATGTGTGCATGTGTGTGAGTGTGACTGTGTGCTTGTGCATGCAGGTTATATCCGCAGAGGAGGCCTTGGCATTTGATATAGTGACCTACATTGGCTGTGCTGTTTCTCTTGCCTGCCTCATTTTAACAGTCTTGTTCTACCTCTTTCAGGGGTGAGTGAAGAAACCATTGCATAATATGTTACTTCTCTAATTCTTGTAGACCACCAAAGCACATTATCTTGAGTAACGTGTGCTGATCCTATGTTTGCCTTATGTCTTCTTCCTTTCATTTTGGTGCTGATGTCCACAGGAGGGAACTCTACAAGAAAGCTGTCAACTTTGTCCACCTCAACCTCGCCATTGCACTCCTCTGTGGGCTGATCACCTTTGTAGCTGGAATAGAAACAGCCACATGGTCCAAGGTCAGAAGTCTCACCATAAGCTTGAAGTGTTGTCTTGTTTGGAACTAGGAACTCACATGGATGAAGAAACTGTTTCATCTGTTTTCTTCTCACTCCAGATTGCTTGTGGCTTTGTTGCTGCCCTTCTGCACTACTTCTTCCTGGCAGCTTTCAGCTGGATGCTGTGTGAGGGAGTGTCCCTCTACCTCCTTCTGGTGAAGGTATTTGGGGCAAACAAGAAGAAGTGGCTGTTAATGTACACCCTTCTGGGTTGGGGTGAGTGCCCTCAAAGCCGAAAACACACTCCACAGTCATTGTCTGTGACTGCCTTTAGCTCTGTTGTAATATGTAGCAATCCTTTGCGTATGTATATATGTATTTATGTTTACTGGAGTTGTTGATCTTTGCAGGTACTCCCCTCCCTATTGTGGCTGTGTCAGTGGGCATACGCTATGATTACTACCGCATCCCCAGCTCTTACAACACGAACAGCACCCTATACAACGAGACCAGAGCGTAAGTGTAAACTTGTGCACTACATAAATGACACTGCAGAGGCCTGCTTCCTCATTGAGATGCTTCTTCATTAAAAATTGATCAGCAACACTGAGCTCCCAGTCCACAAGTCCATTTACGTTGCTGTTTCTTAGCAAAATCTCTAAGCTCAATGACTCAGCTGGTGTTACATCCATCCTTGCTAGTTAGTTAGTTGCCATTTGTCTCTACTGTATTCCCTCCATCCTTGTTGCTGTGCAGGTGCTGGTTGCCAACGGAGTATGGTGTCATTGCGGCTTTCATTGTCCCAATGCTGGTCATGATTCTAGTGAGTTAACTATATTCATGAGGGGTGTAGCAGTCAACACATGATTTGTGTGTTAGCTTCCTGCACATTCCATGAACATTCATGGAAATGTTGGTATACTGCTTAGATCAACTGTGTGTTTGGTGCCTTGGCACTGAAGAGTGTGTTCAAGTTCAAAAAGGACCAGGTGAAGCGTTCGATGGATGGAATGAAGGAGAGAGAGATTGCTATGTGAGTTGCCTTCCCATGTAGACATAGCGGTATGTGCATTTGTGTGGTGCACATGAGTGCATTTGGGCATCTGTAGCCTCACAAGTTGAAACCGTTTTCTAATAGTGCACCTCCTGTACATGAGCTCATGATGGGATACTCCACTTAGTGAAGGACAGGCAGTAGATCAACATTGTGCATCTTTAGCACTTGTGTCACAAACGTCTCTCTCTCACTCTCTCTTTTCTGTGAAGTGCTCTTATGAAGGCATTGGTGATTCTCCTTCCTCTCCTTGGTGTCACCTGGGTGATTGGTCTGTTGGCTGTCAACCCCTACACTACTGTCTTTGCATGGATCTTCCTCTTCCTCAATGCCTTCCAAGTGAGTACTGGAAGACGCAGCTGCACAGAAGAATCTTGTTCCTATGACTTTATGTCAACAGAGCGAATTGTATGCTCCCCTCCTGTTCCTCACAGGGTGCCTTCATCTTCTTCTTCCACGTGGTAAGACATGATAAGGTGTGGCCGAGACTTGTTAAATGCTTCTCACGCTGCAGGAAAGGCAAAGCAGCTGTGACAGAAGATTCTGTGAGAAGCACATCCTTTCTACTCTGCACACACATTACCCATCTATGCACGCACATGCGCACATGCATAGTCTGTGTGTCCTCTTTCCCCTGTGCCGCAGACTTCAAAGAGGAGTAACACTGTGTCTTCCAGCGTTGCGTTCAGCAGAAGTAAGCATACGTATGCATAGTCTAGAATACAGTAATACAACATTGCCTGTCATGGCTATAGCATTTAGAAGGTGTGCTTATTCTCTCCCTCTCTCCACTCCCCGGTTACTTTGCTGCAGCCAATACTGCTGTCAGCCTGTTGGATCCACCCAGGAAGACATCAGTTATCAGCAATGACTTTGTGTCTACTGCTGATGAAGATGAAAACAACATAGAAAAGACCATTCCAGCAACAGTGGTTGAAGAAAAACAGCTGATGAACGACAATGACACTACACTTTAATTTTAATCTTTGCAGGGCCCATTCGCAGTGCTGTGGTATAACAAAAGGGAGTATCTTAGCTGTATAATGAATAGTACCATTATTCCCTGTGCAGTAGCAGTTTTAGTTTATTGATACACGACTAATTTTGATTATTTAATGCAATTCCTTCTCTACCTACAGCATGCTTTGAATTTATTGTACAGTGTACAGTGTTATGTTGTTGTAAGCTGCAGTGTATGTGATATTTGATGTCATTCAATATCAGCCTCAATTCAGAGCTGCATGCGGAAAATTATGCATGCATATGGTGTAGCTGTTATCTCTCACGTACAGCTGCAGGGGGAAGATTTACCAATTGCAACAGCTGAACTGTTTTCGGTCCTCACAGATCCCGTGAGATGTCGATCTACTTATGATCTCACGAGCCACGCCCCCTGCACCCCGACCTCAAGCATGCAGGAAGTTTGCACAGGTGACTTCGAATTCGCCTTATAGTTGTTCAAGATCCAAACGGCAGAGACTCGCAAGGCTCTTCCTTAAGCTGCATTTGAGAGCACCAGTCTTTCGTTAGACATGAGAGGGCTCGTTGCAGCCGTCGGCTTGCTTCTAGCCGCCCTGGTGCCTCAATGCGCAGCCATTCAGGGTGAGCCAAGTCATTACACCACACCGGAAGATGGACTGCAGCCAATCTAGTCATTAAAACAGCTGTCTACGGAGTGGTAGCTGGCTTACGGTTACATGCGGTGCCTTCTGTGTCCAATCTGTCAAGCACTGTAGTTTGTGTTACTGTGTGGAGGATAGATCTTCAGTATTGATTGTGTGCAGCCATATAATGGGCCTCCGTACTTTGGGTTCCATATCTCCTCCCTCAGATTGTATGAATGGCGGGACTTTCAATGCTACCACTGAGTCCTGCGACTGTCCACCTTCATTTCAAGGATCCCAGTGCATGACATGTGCGTTCACATGCACAGAGACTAAAGTTAGACATGAAATGTTGTTCGGTGGTGACTGTGTGTATGAGTAGGTGAAGTGAATGGAATTAAGATTGTCACTGAAGTAGTATATATTCTAGAACCTGGGACTTGTGTAGATCAAAAGGTGTTGTATGCAGTCACCATACTACTATGTACCACCTGTATGTATGTACATGTTTGTTAATTAATGCTTGCTATGCTTGTGTTACTGGCAGACAGTCAGGAAGTTCCCATTTCTCCTTCTACCTTCCCTCTGCAGTGATTACATATGAATTCACTTATTGTAATTTTGCCACTTCCATCACGGTGCTAGAGGGCTGTAACGTGGAGATCTGCATTGAGACCTTTTCAACACTACCATCAGATCAATCGGTCACCCTTGTGCCATCCTCAGGAAACTACTCCATCTCAGGTAGGCGGTGGCATGTAGACTGTCAGACTGCAGTTAACATGTTGTGTGTATGGTGTATAGAGTAGATCATGGAGAGTTACGTATATTGTACACTCATTCCCTGTTATGGCCTAAAGTTCTCAAACTTCCCTTTTGTTCTCTTACAGCAGCATTGATTCACACGACCTCCACTCCATTCTGCACATCAGTGTGTGGCTTGGGGTAACCTAACAGTTTTTGTTGCAGATTTACACTATCGCCCTGTCAATCGAATCACCTATCCTCCTTCTTATGTTTGCAGAGGACCCCTATGTCCTGCCCCTGCTGGCTGGGACCACCAGGACAGTTTGGACTATCAACACAACTGCAAACCTTGTTACTGAGGGAACACGATACTTCACTGTTGCCATCAACTCCAGTAGCCCTGCACTGACAATGTCAACAGGCTCTCCAACTATAGTTGTGTACATCAATGAAGATATTAGTGGTATGCACCCTCTCCATATAGTTTGTATAATTATGTGCTGAGAGCCTCCTGGCTCCAACTGTTATCAGTGTTGTCATGAATATGCTATCCAAGTAATCAATTTCTCCCTTTTCCTCCCCCCCTCTCCATCTTCCCCTCCCTCTCCACCTCCCCCTCCCTCTCCACTTCCCTCTCGTTCTCTACCTCCCCCTCCCTCCACCTCCCCTCTCCATCTCTTTCACCTTCCCTCTCCCTCTCCCTCTCCCTCGCCCTCTCACTCCCTCCCCCTCTCACTCTCCCTCCCCCTCCCCCTCTCCCTCTCCCTCTCACTCTCACTCTTTCTCACACACACACATGAATACCAGTGCTGGGTCCACCAAACTTCATCACTACATCTCCCAGCTCATCAACCAAGATTTCCTTGGAATGGGAGCCACCACCAGCAGCTGCCATGTGTTCCTCCTCTGTCATACAGAGGTATCAGGTGGACTATGTAGAGGATGGGGAGACTGTTTCATTTACCTCTAGCAACACTATGCTTGATTTTGACGACTTGCAAGCATTCACCAGCTACACTTTTAAAGTAGCAGTGTCTCACAGCCCGCTAAATACTGGACCACAGGATACCATCACACTGAGAACATTGCTACCTGGTATGTATATGTACGTATGTGTGTGTGTCTGTGTGTGTGCATGCTTATAGTTGTATGTGCGTGTATGCATGTGTGTGTATGTGTGTATGTATGTATGTGTGTATTATTATGGATGGTGGTGAGAGTGTACATGTAACAACATATGGGTGTCATATGTGTATGGTTGTACATATAACAATGAAGTTGAACCCTGTCAAACTCCACTCTGCAGCCCCAGAAATGACGGCCTTTGATGTCAACGCAACATACCTCAAAATTGAGTGGCGTGCTACAACATTTGCTAACCGCTATAGAGTGGAGCTCACCTCTGACGGCTTTAACAACACCTCCACAACAACCAACCTGTTGGCCACATTCACTCTGCAACCAAAGACCATGTATCGTGTCAGGGTATGGGCTGTGGACAGTCTGTCACCCCCCAGACTTGGGGATGTCTCTGATACTTTGTTTGGCACACCAGCCTTAGGTATGTTATCAGTCCATACAATATGCTACTGTATCTTACTGTACTGAGTGTCTTTCAATGCACGTTCCAAGGAGCATGCTCTTGGTAGAAGCTGAGTGACCAGTCCTAATCAAACCACTTTATGTTGTGTTTGTGTTTGCACAGTTTATTTGTGTTTGTGTTTGTGTTTGTGTTTATGTTTGTGTTTGTGTTTATGTTTATGCACTTGCAGCTCCCAGTGTACCACTCAACGTAGTATCAGGTGCTGCTTTTCCAGTCTGGACGTTGACGTGGCAACCACCCAGTGTAGTGGGTGATGACTTTGTCTCGTACAGAATCACACTGGAGCGTATGTGTCTCTCCCCGCTACCAGCGGTGGTCACAAATGACACTTCCTATATGATCAGCATGCTACAAGAAGGCATTCACTACACTCTCATACTTGAAGCGTTCAACAGTGCTGGGCCATCCCCCGAGCTGAAGTACACATTCTTTCAGAGTAGAAGTGAGACATAGTATAAATTCATACGAGAGGTATTATTAATATAGGTCACATTACCATAGTAGTTGGTTGATATCGAGAGTGTGGTTAATGTTTTGTCTCACACTTGGTCTTGACATGACGCATAAGTGACATTCTCCCTCTGCCGTCAGCCTACGGTAAAGATCACTTACACATTGTACTTGAGCGTGGTATACCTGATACATTTACGCATGCACTATTAGCACATACAGTACAAAATGTGTACTGAGAGGCCATTAAATAACTATATTAAAGTACAGAAAGAAATCACCATCTTTGTCGATTGTCTATGCTTGTGTTCTCTATTTATTGCACAGGAACAATGCCCGTCTTGTTTGAATTCAGTCAGACAATGTACACTGTTACCAGAGGGCAACCCGCAGAACTGGCCATCACTACCAGCGAGACTCTCACCTTCAATGCTTCGGTCCCTTTAATGGCAACCGGTGGCAACGCTACTGCAGGCTAGTGCTGCATGTGCACTGCTGATGGAATGAACAACGCACACACACACACTCTTTGTATGTTCAATACTGTATAGTCAAAGTGTGCATTTGCATGTGAGACTCTTTTAGTGCATCATTGCCACTGTTAGGGTTTTGTGTGCTGATTCACACACACGACTGCCCCCCAGATTTGTCAATATGCTGCCTTTGTGTTCACTTCAGGAGAGGACTACACTGTTGCCAACCCACTTGTGGTTCCCCTGGAAATCTGTACAAATCGGACACTGTTTGAGATTCCAACCATCTATGAAGTGGAGCTTGTTGAGCGCACGAATGAGTACTTTAATGTGCAAGTGCTTGAGTTTGATACTGGCCTGGAAACAGTTACAACTTCAGTTACGGTGGTGATTGTGGAACCAACAGGAGGACGTGAGTACTAATGTGTGCTTAATCCCATCTACATACAGTATGTATCCAGCACTTACTGTGACACCCTCATTCCGGTTGTGTTTGGGACATTTTGTCCTCAATAGAGAGGTGTCCTGAATTCAGGGAACAGGGGTAATTTTGTGCACATCTCAATGTACTATGTACATAGCTAGGACAGTAGGAACAGTAATACTGTAGTGTCCCCCTAGGGCACTACCCATTTAGTAGTGTCCCCCTAGGGCACTACCCATTTAATAGTGTCCCCCTAGGGCACTACCCCTTTAGTAGTGTCCCCCTAGGGCACTACCCCTTTAGTAGTGTCCCCCTAGGGCACTACCCATTTAATAGTGTCCCCCTAGGGTACTACCCATTTAATAGTGTCCCCCTAGGGTACTACCCATTTAATAGTGTCCCCCTAGGGTACTACCCATTTAATAGTGTCCCCCTACGGCACTACCCATTTAATAGTGTCCCCCTAGGGTACTACCCATTTAATAGTGTCCCCCTAGGGTACTACCCATTTAATAGTGTCCCCCTACGGCACTACCCATTTAATAGTGTCCCCCTATGGCACTACCCATTTAATAGTGTCCCCCTAGGACACTACTCTTTTACGGTACTATCCTCGTTAGAGAGGTGTCATGAATTCAATGTCTCCAATTTAAGGGGTTTTACAGTAGCTGAACAAGTAGCTACTTTTCTGGGGGAATTGTGAAACAAATTGGCCTTCAATCAGTTCCCTAAAATGGAAGCAGCTATGTAGTGCTAGTATTCATGGCTGCATACCTGTTGACAGCAGCTAATGTATTTCCCATTAATATCATGGATACAACAAGGGAATGAGTTCCTTTTCGTTAGTCACAGATTGCTAAATGCAATAACCTTGTGTAACCTTCACCTTTCTGATGTGAGCCCCTCCCCCCCGGAGGCAGAGTGGGTCTAGCGCGCTAGTCTACTGCAACATACTCCACTTCTGCAGCAACCAGATTGGCTTTCGCAGCAGAATCTGTGTCGGTGTACGAGGGAGAGACTGCTGTGGTGACAATGATAGCCAGCGACCTTGTAACAGGTGATATTGCAGTCTTCCTTCTCTCCAACGGAGCAGACTGTGAGTTGCATGCATGCGCTTACAGCTCCTGCTGTATAAATACCATGTGATGTACAGTATTGTACATATTTGCACATGTGTGTGTGGTATTCAATACAGTGCATGTTTCTACACAGTTGATGATGTCATAACCTTAGCAGAATTATTGTTAGTTCCAGTAGTATTTATTTTATACTTACACATGTATGTACAATCATACGTACATGCGTATAATATGTTTTAGGGACATCCTTATATAATAATATACTATAGGCATGTATGTGCATATAATAATAAAATTTATGCTACAAATTTTAGCAGCATCTAAATTTAGAATTTTGCAGTCCAGGATTTGTTCTGTACTAATTATACAAATTTTAAGTTTGTGTGGTCTGTACAAAAAGAATTTTAGTGGGCACATTTTAGTGACTTTTCACTACTCCCTACATGTACTAAAATTTGCACCTGTTAAAAATTAGTAAACCTTAAAGGTATTAGTTATATAAATGCATTAGGTCATAAGGGTATGCTTTTGTGCCAGACACATATTTGGATTGTTGTGTTTAGTGAATTTGGTTAGTACTCTTGCATAATGCGTAGTAACACGGAGAGCTCGCCATTGATTTCTTGTTCACCTGTTCCTTTCCTTGCAGTGAATGGAGATTTTGATGCTAATTCCTACTTCTTTCGGTTTGTGAACAGTCAAATAGCGAACATCAGCATTCCGACCTACAGAGACGCAGACACTTCAGAAGGAACAGAGTCTTTCTCTGTCAACGTGGTTTCCGGGACTATCCCCTCTGGTGTGGAGCTGGATTCAGGCCATGCTTCCACAGTGGTGAATATCTTGAACTTTGTTGGTGAGCTGACCACAGCTACATACACTGCCTCAACCACCAGTCTACACCCTGAGCTCTGCATGTGATAAATGGCCGTACCCTCATATCTCTTGCTCTCAACCCTGCATCTCCCACTCCCACCCTCCCACTCCCTCTTCCACCCTCCCACTCCCACATCCCACTCCCACCCTCCACTCCCACCCTCCCACTCCCACCCTCCCACTACCACTCCCACTCCCACCCTCCCACTTCCACCCTCATATCTCTCACTCCCACCAACACATTTCATACCTATCATTTCATTGCCCTCTTTCCAATAGAGCCTGTCATTACTCAGCACCCTGATCAAGACACCCTGTCGCTGATGGGTGCGTCCACATCATCGCCCAATGTGACTGACTTTCCATCATCACGTTTCAACGTCAGGGCTGCTACATCATTTTTCCTGTCTTGTGGCACAAACTCACTGAATAACACCATCACGTGGCACCTGGACGGCTCGGCCTCACCTCTTCCCACAGAAGGAAGTTCAACATTCTCAATAGCGAGGACCAGAACACTTTCCACCCTCACAGTCAACACAACAAGCCAGCTCGCCAATGGAGCGTACCACTGCAGAGCTTCACTCAGCACTGAAGTTGTAGTCAGTCGAGAGGTCTTTATTGCCATAGGTACATACTGCACACACACACACACACACACACACACACACACACACACACACACACACACACACACACACACACACACACACACACACACACACACACACACACACACACACACACACACACACACACACACACACACACACACACACACACACACACACACACACTTACACACACATACACACACACACACACACACACACACACACACACACACACTTACACACACACACAACATACACACATGCATGCACACACATGCACACACGCACACACGCACGCATGCACACACACACATGCACGCATGCACACACACACACACACACACACACATGCACACATACACACGCACACACACACACAGCATGAAACATGTCCTGTTCCTCCACAGAGAACCCTTCTCCTTCACTGAGTACCAGCACCAACGTCTTGTATCTGGACCCTCCAGCTCCTCTGGACATCGTCATCCAGTCATTTGGCACATACTCATACATACAGTGGTACTACAATGGAACTAATGAAGTTACGAGGAATGATTCACCCTTTGCACTGATGCGCTTTGATCATGTTCTGCGACTTGGAGTGAATACCACTATTTCACCTGTGTTCTACAAGGGAGAGTACATCGCTATGATGATCAGTGGCAGCACGACCATAGCGTCTGTTTTGATTACAGTCGATGCTCCAGGTTAGCTGCACTAACATACATTCACACTACATAACATAGTAGTTAATTGTCACTTGTACATGTACAAAATGTATGTCTGTGTAGTGACAGAGACTTCTGTAGTTTAGCCTCTTTCCATTTCGTCTTGCATCTACAGTGAATGTCCACATGCATATGTACGTATGCCTCCTTCAAATGCACTGCCTCCAATGCATTTGATCATCTCATAGTACAGTGGAACCACCATATTCGCTGCCTACCTACTAACATTGCAACTTGTTCTATTCTGTATGGTGATAGTTGAAAGTAGTAGCTAAAATGTAGATTTTTTCTCTGTGTACAGAGTTCTCCTTCAATGTCACTGATGTTGAAGCCAGAGATCCCCTCACTTACGGCACTGGAGAGGCTCTCAATTTGACCTGCTCCGCCCGTGCTACTCATTCGGCCACCTTTAGTTGGCGTGAGCCTACAACCACCAGCTCAGCTGCACCGTCAGCGGGGAAGGATGGGGGAAGTTCTGCAACTACCACTGGTGATGGACTGATGGGGCTTTTGGCTGAGGTAGATTTGTATGTGCCAGGGGAGCGGGCACAGTCTGGACTCTACTGTTGTGTGGGGAGTGCTGTTGTTGGTAGTGCTACAGTGGATGCAGAGGAATGCCTGAACATCACCATTGTCGGTGAGCAGGGTAGGATGCTTTGGTGGTGTTGTACATTCGTAGGTGGTGTGTGGTGTACTGCGACTTACAGCAGCGTATGGGGTGGGATGCAGGCCCTGTATGCACATCTGCCAATGTCTCATGTGTGTCACTGAAGACAGTGCATACTGGGGAATGGGAGGGAGTGATGAGAGTTGCCTCGCTCCTACCCCCCTCTCTCCCTCGCTCCCTCCCTCCCCACTCTCCTCCCTCCCTCACTCCCTCCCTCCCCACTCCCCTCCCTCCCTCACTCCCTCCCTCCCCACCCCCTCCCTCCCACTTCCCTCCTCCCTCCTTCCCTCCCTCCCTCCCACCCCCTCCCTCTCTTCCTTGCTCCCTTCCTCACTCTCTCTACTTAGATCCACTCAGTCTCAACAAACCTTCTTACACTGTTCTCACACCACCAGAGGCTCTGAATCTCTCAGCCACAGTCAACTTTGATGTAATCCAATCTGTAGTATGGAAGCGGGATGGCCAAGTGGTGAACAGTGTCGATAATAGTGTTGGCGTCTTTGCTCGACTCAGTACTGCAGACCTATTCGGGAACTACACAGTTACAGCCATATCTCATCAGGGAGTGGTCTATGAGGAGTGGGCCCTGGTGGCTGCTTATGGTATGCATGAACACTACATATGTACATACATACCCACATGCTGTGGCACCCTGCTGTTAATACAGTACGTACGTATGTATATGTATGTGTATTGTGATTTTCCATCAAAATTCCCCTACACAGGGTGCCAATTTATTTGGAGGATTGTATGAATATCATATTATTGCCCCATGGATGTATGAATTTTATTTTACTATGTTCCCTGTCGTTGTTTAACTTGTTCGAGCTTATGACAGTCTCACTGATGATCCCTGCAATGTACATTCAATAAGATGTAGGCAATTACGTAGTATTCTGTTCACTTGCTTCCCTGCCCAATCTGCACTTGCAGTGCCAGTGAATATCAGTCCTGTGCAGTCTGTGGTTGTTGTTGAGCTTGAGAACGGCACCCTCACGTCTACCTCTCTCCGGTGCATCTACACCGGCCATCCAAAGCCTGCTGTCTCAGTTTGGGTTGGGCCTGACATGAGGCCCTACTCCTCTGCCATGTACCAGGATGTCACTCTCTTCGGGGGCAATGGGACTGCCCCTTATGTTGGCCAATCAGAGCTGACACTTGATCTGAACACTCCAGGACAGTTCAATGTCACGTGAGTTAGCAAAGCGTGTGTAGAGTCCATGCAGTTGGTTGCTACATAGCAGCTACATGCAGTGGTGCTAATTATGCTGACTGTGTCTCCAGTATGTACAGTAACATGGTCATTTGTTTATACATGTATGATGCATATGTAAATATATACATTTTAACTATCTTACAGTGTATGGTACTTTCTTGAAATGGTGACACTGTACCTGTTGTATGTACAATATGTTCCATCCCATGCACTGCCACCCCCATCCAGGTGTGGAGCTATGATTATAGATTCGAGTATTATTGGATCGCCTATAGCAGACTTTGCTACCATTACAGTACTCGCCATTGGTGAGTAACCATGGCAACCTTTGCATAATGGTGTGAGGACATACGTATCAGCTCTGTACAGGAAGTATACGTACCTTACTGTACCATGTCTCTCCTGTGGTGTCAGTGTGATTGAGTGAGAACTGATTGCAAGTGGTGTCCAAGGTGTTACAACTCATACCACCCAGTTTTGTTGCCATGACAACTGTATATAGCTAAGCAGATAATTAAGCCATGTATGTGCATTTTTCTGTCCCTCCATACACCTTCCATATTGTCAACACATGCTGATCACATGCTCTTGGTACCCTACCCACCCCTCTTCCCCCAGACCACCCAAACCCTTGTGAGAGTGCTGGCTGCAGTCATCGCTGTTTCCCTCTGAATGCCACCTCCGCTCAGTGCTCCTGTCCCTCTGGGTTGTATCTCATAGAGGATGGCAAGACCTGTGTAGTTACCAGTGAGTGTAGGGGACTGTGGGCTAACACAGAAGCATGGCCATATTCTGCATGTGCATGCACACATCACACTCACTCAACTCACATGCACTTGTACGTACCTCACATTCACACACCACACTCTCATCCCACCCACTTCCCTGCAGGCCCAGTCCTGACGCCGTCTGCTTTAAGCGTCACTGCTGTCACGGGTGATGAACCCGTCACGTTGTCCTGTGCTCCCTCGGGCATCGCCCCCTCTCAGTCAGCTGTGAGATGGAGAGTGAATGGGAGTCAGCTCACTGTGGAAGAAGGAGATAACAGAATGATTTTCAGTGATGAACTAGCCACCAATCTGGTATTCACACTGGTGGAGCCTGCCATTAGTGGAGTCTACACATGTGAGCTGGTGGAGTATCCATCGGTGTCAGCCAACATCTCAGTGCTTGTTGAAGAAGGTCAGGGTGCATTTGAACTACAGTACACTACCAGTCGTGTTTGTGCCACTCTGTTGCAGTCAGTTTTGTACCTGACACAATGGCCTTTATGGTAGGAATGTCTTACAGTGGAACCTGTCTAAGAGGGTCACTGTGTTAGGCAGCCATCTCTCTATATCAGCCAGCCTCCCTGGCCTCGAATAGCACTAAAGTATTGCAATCCACCTCTGTAGAGCAGCCACCTCTCTATAAAGGTCAGTAAGAGCTGAGGTTCCACTGTACTACTGCAATTGTTTGCTACTGCACGTTAGTGAATGCTGAACATTACTGATGAGTATCACTTGGTGAAGTGGTATTGGTAGATGGATCAACAGACTTCTTTTTGCCCCCTGGTCTCTTTGCCTACCACATTGCTGTTTTTATGTGTCTATCTCACCACTCTTGCATATGTTACTACAGTGAAACCTGTCTAAGACAGCCACCTGTCAGCCAGTTCTAACTGACCTTGTAGAGAGGTGACTGCTTTACAGAGGTAGTTTGCTATGTTTTAGTGCTAATTGAGGCAAGGGAGGTTGGCTGTTTTTAGTCAGGTTCCACTGTATGTATGTATGTATGTACCTGTGCTCCTGTACAGTACTCACACGGACACGCCTTCCTCATGAAAATCATGCACACACAAACACACAGTTGCAATGTGTTGGAAGGTACCAGCTTATGAGAAGCTGCAATGTTCTTTACCTTCCCTCTTCTGCTACCACAGGCTGCTACGCAGACTCCTTTGTCCCCAACGTCCGAGTCGGAGAGGCAGTCAATGTGTCCTGCAGTGAAGCTCATCCCAGCTTCAACCCACTGGGTGTAGCTCAGTGGCAGTGCATTGGACACCTCCAGTGGCAGGGTGACCTCTCACCATGCACCTTTAAGGAGGAGGCACAGAGCCCGATAGCCCTTCTTAGCTATCAGCTCCCCTCCTTGCAAGTGGCTGAAGCAGTTATGATGAAGAGTGACCTGCTGAGTACTGTGAGTGACAAGATGAAACATGTCCACTTCAACAGTCCTACAGCATAGTACAGTACTTGTAGCTAATGCTTAAGAATGATGTGTTGTTTGTGTGTATTGCATGTATTGGGGTGGAATACAGTACATACATACATACATTTAAATGGTGTATATATTACATATTGTACTATATAACATGCACTCCCACTCACAGTAGTGTACTGTACGTCTGTCTGATGTACCATTCTTTTCTGCTGTAGTTTGAAAGTTATGTAAGAGAAACACTCGGTGAATATGATGACATTGAGGTAGTTAACATTAGCATACCATTCATTGGGAGGCTGGAAACTGCAGGCTCAAGTCACTTTCTCCTCGTCCTTGAGTTGTCCAACACATCAAAATTGCAGCGACTCTCAATTCTGATACCAAATCTGGAAGGCTCGACGCTAACTGTTGGCTCATATAAAGTGATCCCTCCTCGGTCTGGATTAACAGCCTTGGTTCCAACTGGTGAGCCCTATCATGTTTGTACAGTACACATGCATGCACACACACACACACGCATGCACGCACACACACAGTACCCTGGACATGCGTATGCACAGCTCTCATGTTGGGGTAGGGTGGAAATGAAGCATGTACGTGCAGTAGGTGTGCATGAGCTCACCTTAGGACTCCTACTTGTTAGCACCTTGCAGAATGTACATGTTTTGGGGTAGAATGTGCCTCTGATGGTGAATTTTGGTAGAGAAATATACTATATGTAACTAATGTATAGGCTACCTCTTGTGTCCTGTGTTGCCCTGTTCTTCCCTTACCTCAGATCAGTGTGACTGTCCCATCTTGACTACCGATTTTTTTGAGGGAAGAAACTCACCTCAGGTTGTCACTAGGAACCTCTGTCGCGCCCGCTCCTATGTCGTGTCTCCTTGCACCTGCGTACAGTCTGAAAAATCAAAGCAATGCCAGGTACAGGCTAAGGAGAGTGTAGCTCTGTCCATACACTGAACCCTACTTTGCCACCCTACTCTGTCTTCCTCCCTTGCATAGTGTGCAGGTGTGTTCATCTCAATGAATTTCCCTGACATTGGCACCCTCTGTGTCCAGGACACTGATGGAGACAGGATACCCAACACAGTGGTACGTTGCACTTGTAGGACCAGACTTACGCCTCTACATAGTTCTGGCTGTTCTTGCCTGTTGCGCACACTTTAGAAGCACAGAACTGTGGAGCCTTACATATCTTTAATACATACTTAAGTTATGACAAAGGTGCCTTGAGTGCATTCCACCTCATATGAAGTACGTACAATGGAGTATGTCTACTGTGATCACCTGGCACCTCCTGACAAAGCTGCTTTAGACAGGTGGCCACACTGCAGGAGTATAGTACTATTTCAGTGCTGTTGGGCCAGGGGAGGCTATCTGCATTAATTGCTGCCTTATATACAGCGACCACTTTGGCAGGTTGAACTTACACAGTACTGCGTGGTAAGTTCTGATGCCAACGACTGTTTGGTGATGTCACCGTCCATTCATGCAGGATCTGTGTGAAGCTTGCTGTTTGAATGAAGTCAATAGTGGTCTTTTCTGGTCTGATACCCCCGCCAACACAACAGCCTTGCTCCCCTGCTCTGATCTAAGCCCTACCTTCAACAGTCTCTCGTATGTCAAGCGCTTCTGTAATGCTCAAACAGGACTGTGGGAGGGTGTGGACAACAGGGGGTGCACATTCAAGCCTGAGGCTGAAGATGCAGTGGTGATATTCCAGGGTATTCTGAATGAGGAGTCATTGAGTTCCTTACCTACTGAGACCTCACTGGAAGAGAACATTTTAATTGAGGTTTGTCACTCCTGAACATACAGCACTTGTGTGTACACACACACTCATACACACTGACACACAAGCGGGCGTGTATGCACACATGCACACACACACACACACACACACACACACACACACACACACACACACACACACACAGGCACACACACACATACACACACGCACACAGCACAGGCATGTTCACCCTGACATGGGTCACCAGAGTTACTGCTCACTCCTCTTCTCTGGTCTTCCTTCACTGATACAGTTACAGGCTGAGTTCCAATCCTTTATGCCAAAGAACATCACAGTGAAGGTGTACATGCAGTCGCGTGCACCAACAACAACCATACCTCCATCATCTTCTCCCCCACCAGACAGAAAGAGAGCTGCAGTTTCCAATACACCAGCATCAGCAACAGTAACGGCATTCATGCTATTTGCAGCCAACGTCAGTTCAGACGTGCTTTTTGTGTTCGGTGATAGTCGTAGTAAGAGGGACAGCCTCCACTTGGACAGGCAGCAACGTAATGTGTTGGGGATCTATTTTGAGCAGACAATGCTGTTTGGACACAGACCTGCCGGTAAGCACTGCAGTCGATTGACAATGCAATTTTAGAGCTACTATTGAATGTGTGCAAACTCATTCAATCAATCATCGTTAGTTGTGTATCCAGTACTGCATGGAGGTTATCCCAATGTTTATTGCAGTAAACACAGTTAGTGTGATGAGTAGGTTTCATTAGACTAATTTTCATTCCTTCTTAACATGTCTTGCTACATAGCTATTGCTTTTGAGTATTGTGTTAGAGCAGCATTGTGTGAATGTGATGACATTTGGCTGCTTTCCATCCATCTCTTGATGGGAACCATTCTCTTCACCATCTCAATATTCAATGCTCATCTTGAATAGCATAATCTTCCTGTTTTTGAAAAATGAGCATTGAAAGGATGTCTAAGGTTAAAACTGAACTGAAAATTACATTTCCACCCTACATACCTACGTACATGCATTGCATAAGTAGGTTTTAATACATTACATTTGTGAATAACCCTACGTATGTACAGTGTACACCGTACTTGCCTTCTGTTTCATGGCAGTATGCATTTAAATATACATGGATAATGTCTGCATACTGTATGTATGTATGTACTTAATGAGTCCATGCTTTTTGGGTGTCATTTGCTTCTTGGTTGATTGGTTATGAGAAACTCATTCATTCTCTTTTCCTAATGTGTGCGTGTGTATGGCTATCTCCTGCAGCTGAGTGCTCCTGTGATGTGTATTTCAGGCCAGGAGCTACCACTTTCTATGAAACCTGTGTGGGTCCTTCTGGCGATCCCTGCGCCTGTTCCTTTGTGGATCCTGAAGCACCACCTAACTGCATGGTGAGGTTCATTGTTAAAAATATGGTGTGACCATCACACCAGTCAGTGCTCACACCAAGGGTGTGATCAGTCGCACCATTACTTTAGTGTGACGTTCACACTGACACCAGTATCCACACTGTCATGTCATTTCTGATAGATTAAGAGACTTTGAAGTAATTCATAACCAAAATTATAGATGACAAGAGTTTATTTGGAATCCTATACAAGCTATCTAAGTACATAGCTACCCAGGACACAGCTAAGCCTGATGGTATATATGTTGTGTACAATGGGAGGACCTCCTCAAACTAAGTATGTCATTTGTGCATTTTAATTGTACGTTTAGGTACTTTGTGTTGCAGGGGATGCCATATTCCCCGGTGACGTTCATTGGGGCACCAGATGCCCAATGTTTGCAGGGGATGCCGTATTCCCCGGTGAAGTTCACTGGGGCACAGATGCCCAATATTTGCAAGGGATGCCGTATTCCTCGGTGAAGTTCACTGGGGCACCAGATGCCCAATGTTTGCAGGGGATGCCGTATTCCCCGGTGAAGTTCACTGGGGCACCAGATGCCCAATATTTGCAGGGGATGCCGTATTCCCCGGTGAAGTTCACTGGGGCACCAGATGCCCAATGTTTGCAGGGGATGCCGTATTCCCCGGTGAAGTTCACTGGGGCACCAGATGCCCAATGTTGTAGGGGATGCCGTATTCCCCGGTGAAGTTCACTGGGGCACCAGATGCCCAATGTTATTGCAGTAGTGCTAGTTGTTGGTGTGAAGAATATATTATTTTACATTGCATGGCTGAAAAGTGATTAATGACTTTTGCACCTTGTGCTGGCTTGGATGCCATGGCAACTATAATGTGCACTTAATACACATTACATAGTAACTAGTATGTGCTTTACTATTGTTTAGTGTGAGGATCCATACGCACCTGTGAGCCGCAATGACGATGATTTGCGCTCAAAGCGAGTGTCCAGTATCTTCTGTGCTCCAGACCGTGATGGAGATAGGATTGCTGATGTGGAGGTGTGTGTGTGTGTGTGTGTGTGTGTGTGTGTGTGTGTGTGTGTGTGTGTGTGTGTGTGTGTGTGTGTGTGTGTGTGTGTGTGTGTGTGTGTGTGTGTGTGTGTGCACGTGCACATGTGTGTTCAGTGGAACCTGTCTAAGACAGCCACCTGTGGGCCAGTTCTAACTTGTGTGTGTGTGTGTGTGTGTGTGTGTGTGTGTGTGCACGTGCACATGTGTGTTCAGTGGAACCTGTCTAAGACAGCCACCTGTGGGCCAGTTCTAACTGACCTTTATGGAGAAGTGACTGCTCTGCACAGATAGATTGCAATGCTTTAGTGCTATTAGGGGCCAGGGAGGCTGGCTGTTTTAGGGAGGTGGCTGCCTAGCTCAGTGACTATCTTAGACAGGTTCCACTGTATTAGCACTTGAACACTTTATTAATATTTACAGTGATGTTCATGTCTGTCCACATTTTTCCCTTTCAGGATTCCTGCCCGGATTTATATGACCCAACAAACGAATGCAGTCGTGAGCTAGTGCACATGCATGCACTCTGTGAGGTATTGGCCATCTCATCCAACTGTGTTCCCAGTGTGTGGTGCACACATGTTTGCTGTTGTGGTATTTGGTGTGCTGCACATTATTACTGTAGGTTGTTCCACTCCAAACAAATTCATAGAAACAACAGTAGTAGTAGAATTTTATTTTGTACGTAGTACAGTGGAAAGGTGAACTGAATCTACGTAGGTCTGAATAATTGTCTTAAATTCAGTCAGTGGGTAGAACCACAGAGCTCATTGCCATGGCAATGGGGTGAATTGCAGCCATGGTTACAGTGCATTTGTGCACCAGGGGGGTAGTGTCCATGTGATGAACTGTAGCACTTGCAACAGTGTCTGCACTGACTCTGGTGAATGTGGAATGAGGTGTCTCTGTACAATCTCTTCTGCAGCACCAAGTGCTGAAACACTTGAGCTTGTAGGCAGTTGTCCGGATGAGGTTGACCCAATGTGGGCCATCTCATGGACAGCAGTGCCCCTCAACATGACAAACACACAGAGGTGCCCAGGCGAAGTAGGGCTCATTACAGGTACGTACGTTTCTCGGAGACAAGCGTGGAGTTTTGTCTGGATGTCCTTTGTATGTTGTATTCGTGTGGGCAGATCAAAGGGTTTCTGCTGTTTTCAAACATGGTGGCTATTTATGTATGTAGGTGTGGCCACCAGACGCTGTGGGCTTGATGGTGTGTGGGAGGACCCTGATGTCTCAGGGTGTGAGTCACTGGGATTCAGGACAGTCCGAGTTACTGTGAGTACATTATGTAAATTTTGTGTGGCAGTTAGTCTGTGTATGTGTGTGTGTGTGTGTGTGTGTGTGTGTGTGTGTGTGTGTGTGTGTGTGTGTGTGTGTGTGTGTGCATGTGTGTGTGGTTGCCATGCCTTTGACTGTATGAGCATTATGAGAGGGTTTACTTCATGCACCTTCCTCTCCCCCGTGTAGACCCTTGAATCAAACTCAGCACTCGACTCCAATCCAGCTGTACAGGAGAGTGGCAGTACACAAGTGGAGGTGCAACCTGCACAGCTGGCAGTGATTACCACCAACACCTTGTTCCTGTGTGCAGCTACTGAGCCAACAGGAAGACCACTTTTCCCACAAGATTTGAACACAACAGTCACATTCCTGGCGGTGGTGTCAAGGTGGGTTGTAAAGCTGCTTAGAAACTTATTCCCGTTCGCTTTTATTCTCATTCTCTTTCCCTCTATCCCTCTCCCTCCCTCCCTCCCCCTCCCTCCCTCCCTCCCTCTCCCTTCCTCCTCCCTCCCTCCCTCCCTCCCTCTCCCTTCCTCCTCCCTCCCTCCCTCCCTCCCTCTCCCTTCCTCTCCCTTCCTCCCTCCCTCCCTCTCCCTCCCTCCCTCCCTCCCTCCCTCCCTCTCCCTTCCTCTCCCTTCCTCCCTTCCTCTCCCTCCCTCCCTCCCTCCCTCCCTCCCTCCCTCCCTCTCCCTTCCTCCCTCCCTCCCTCCATCCTTCCCATCCTTCGTCCTTCCCTCTCCCTCCCTCCCTCTCCCTTCCTCCCTCCCTCTTCCCTCCTCCCCTCATGCTCCATGGTCATACTACACACTTTAGTTTTGCAGAACAAACAACACTCTTCAGTGACCCAGCTTACTCTGAGGAGGTAAGTCACAGAGTTGATGAGAGGGTTTCATGCCAGGTGAAGTAGGGGAAGAATGCAATATCATTGCTGACATGTGGTTTGCAGTTCTATAGCACACAGTCTTTGTTCCTTCTGCTTATATGTAATAGGAACTCTTTGAGATTGTTGATAACATCATTGATAGTACCCAAGCTGACGGTTGGGAACAGCTGGCTGAGGTAACACTCATTGCACAAATGAACCACCAGCTGTTTCTAAGGAGCTCCCTTACAGTAGTTTGTGGAGTTGTGTGCCTAATTTCACTGCCATGCAGTGTTCACTTTATGCTATGCGTATATGTTTCTAGGGCCATATTGCAAATTAGAGAAGGCTTCTGGTGTGTATCTGTTCCAACTCTGTGCGCTTGTATAAGTTGTGTTGTATGGGCTTGTGCCACCATCCCTCTGCATGTACGTAGGACCAGAGCAGAGACAGCTCACCTCTGCTGCTCCAGAGTATGGAGACAATTTCTGCTCAGTTTGCTGACAATCTGGACACCAATGCCCTGGCTGAGAGAATGGATAGTGGGCAGCTGGAAGCTAGAGTAGAGGGAAGGAATTCAAGTGAGGCTACTTGTTTACAGACACTCTCTAACTTGTTGTTTTGTTTACAAGTCTTTACGTTGTGGTGTGCACGTGTGTAGTGCAAGGGTACCCACATTTGTATGTATGTACGCACCCTGGGCACCCCACCCACATGCACACACCCACACAGGCACCTACCCACCCACAATTACACGAGCAACCTCACTTGTATGTGCATACTTGCATATGACATACGTATCTGTAAGACACACACACACACACACACACACACACGTACATACACACACACACACACACACACGCACGTACATACACACACACACACACACACACACACACACACACACACACACACACACACACACACACACACACACACACACACACACACACACACACACACACACACACACACATGTTACATCTACATGCACAAGAACTTCAGAGCCAAATTTGGCCTGTTTAGAAGATGCATGTATGCACACATACGTATATACATTCAGTACATGTAGTAACTATGTACTGATGTGTTATGTATTACTCACCAGTAGCTGTATCTGCTGTATAGCTCCTTCCTCCACCTGCTCCTTGTTGTACCTCCTCTGCACAGTTATATCTGCCAAGCAAGTTGAACCTCCAGAAGGAGAGGATGTGTTGGAAATTGAAGTAGAAAGTGGAAGCACATTTGCTTCGTCGGGGCTCATCCCAGCCATCACCCTTCCCACTGCCCTCTTGAGGGATAGGGCCAGTGCAAGAGGGAGTAAGTGCCTCCCTGAAGTGAAGCATTTGCAGCGCAATGACATAGCACTTTACATGCTTGTACGTACATGTGCAGTGGCATCCTCCGCGACTCACTTCTGTCATATCCTTCCCTTGCTCAGCTTCATATGTTCCTGTAGTCATTGTGGTCATGGACAATCTGCAGAACTTCCTGCCTCTCCGGTTTTATAACAACACGTAAGTCTGTCGACTGTTAGATGATGAACGGCACCTGTCTCCTGCTGTGAACTAAGCTGTTGCCTCTTCTATCAAATGCCTCCCTTTCTCCAGTTTTCCACAGAACACGTCAGTGGGAACTCTCCTGTTGTCCACACAGGTGTCCCAGTCAAGGGGGTACTCCCCTGTACTTGTGGAAAGCCCCGTCACCATGGAGTTTCCATCCCAGGTGGGTACAGGAATAGTTTTCATTATGCATTGATAATGTCATACGATTGACTGTGCTTCCCAAACCCCTGCCCATGTAGTACCCAAATCAACCTTCAACCTGCGTGTTTTGGAGTTTTGAGGCTGAGAATGAGAACATCAGGTACAGTATGAATGTAAATTGCTACAGGATATCAGAAAGGGTTCGTTCTCCAATACCAACTTCACAACAGAAAAACCTTGCCGACGTTCCGACCAGATGCTCTGGTCTTCTTCAGGGCGAAGAAGACCAGAGCATCTGGTCGAAACGTCGGCAAGGTTTTTCAACCCTGTTGTGAAGCTGGTATTGGAGAACCAACCCTTTCTGATGCCTGAGCCAGCTGAGAAGCCCTCACTTCATGCTACAGGATATTATAGTGCCAAGTGCTGTTATGTCCAGTGCAGTATGAAGGGCTAAGTGACGCTTGTATGTGGTCACAGACTAACTGACAGCTGTCACTATGCAATGCTTGTTCAAGGTCTCCGTTGTACTGCCCTTCTGCATTCAGTCTTGATCTAGGTGGGTGGTCAGACACCAATGTCACCACAGGGCAACAGCAAAGGGAGAGTTCTAAGAATGTCACTTGCTCCTCCACTCACTTGACGACATTTGCTGTTCTCGTGGATGTCTCAGGACTCATCAATGTGAGAATTTACACTGTTACATTCAAACAGAGAATTATTGTAATACAGAAGATGTCCAAGTCAGTGGTCTTGTTGTGTATACAGTATTTTAGTGATGCCCTTCTCCCCTCTTTGCTATTCTCACTGCAGCAACTTCCTCCTGAAGAGGCTCTAGCCTTCTCCATTGTGTCGTACATTGGATGCTCCATCTCTCTCATTTGTCTTATCGCTACGGTCATCTTCTTGATATCACTCAGGTGAATGATAAGCCCCACCCACCACGACACACACTTGTGAAGTGCTCTACAATTCGTTTAGTATTACAGTGTATTTCTGTGTGTGTGCCTTTACAGAAAGGACCTGTTTAAAGTTGTGGTGAACTACGTCCATTTGAATCTGTCTATTTCGCTCATTTGTGGACTCATTGTCTTTTTGGCTGGGATTCAGGGAGCAACTTCATCCAGGGTAATCACATCCATTGAGGGGGGGCGTTACTGAGTGTACTGAGTGTAATGTGCCATGTTACGTACATCTGTACACTTTGTAAAGTAGGCCAATGTGTGTACATACAGTATGTGTGTGCAACAAAAGAGTGATTTATGTATTGCAATACACATTAAATTTATTTCAGTTGTGTGTGCACTTGAAACTGTGAATTTGCACCAGATGAGAGGCCAAAAGGCTATACAGTCATCTTCTCTTCTCTTCCTTAACTTTCTTTCCCCCACATCCTTTCCACTCTTCCATCCAGGGAGGCTGTGCTTTTGTTGCTTTTCTCCTGCACTATTTCTTCCTGGCTGCCTTCAGCTGGATGCTGTGTGAGGGAGTTGTCTTGTACAATCTCCTGGTGAAGGTGTTTAGAGCTAATGACAGGAAGTGGCTCTATGTCTATTCAGCTCTAGGATGGGGTGAGACCAGCTTGTGTGTGTGTGTCAAGTGTGTGTGTTGTGTGTGTGTGTGTGTGTGTGTGTGTGTGTGTGTGTGTGTACATGTGGTCTTCAGCTATTGAATGGGTGGATTTGCTACTGTGATTGCTCGATACTTCTCATTTAGGTATTCCAGCGCCGTTTGTGATCATTGCTATTGCTGCACGAAGTAGCTTTTACCGCATCCCCAAGTCGTATGACACAACCAGTCCCCTCTACTCTGAAATCAGGGCGTGAGTTGTAGCTTCTCTCCTCCCTCTCTTGCAGCACCTCCACACACACACACACACACACACACACACACACACACACACACACACACACACACACACACACACACACACACACACACACACACACCACATACCCGCACACAATTTACTTTAACAAACTACGTAATGCATGTGTGTACTCTAACACTGCCTAGTCTCTGAACATCATCCCTTCAACTCCTCACGCACAAACACATACACTCTGTACACCACCTCCACACCAGTGTGTCCCATGCCTGCTGTTTCCCATGATTCACCCTTGACTTGCTTGCCCCTCCAATACAGGTGTTGGCTGCCCCACGAACAGGGCCTCATTGCTGCCTTCATCATCCCCATGTTGGCCATCATTGCTGTAAGTACTGTCACTGAATGGTGTCCTGAACATACGTCTATGTGTGTGTGTGTAACATACACACTCCATCAACAATGTGTTTATAACATAAGCTGGTGTTGTCGTCATGTTTTGTGCATGCTGTGTGCAGGTGAACTGTGTGTTTGTTGGGATAACCCTGAGGAGTGTGTATAAGTTCAAGAAGAGCCAGTATGACAGAACAAAGGAGGAATTCACCAAAAAGGAAGCTGGCTTGTGAGTGGGCCAACCTATATGCACACCACTGACCATCAGCAGCAGTGCAGAGGCTGTTGATACATACATACATACATACGTACATACACACATACATACATACATCCATCCATCCATACATACATACATGCATACATACATACATACATGCATACATACATGCGTACATACATACGTACGTATGTACGCATGTCAATATGTATGAGAGATACATGCATAATTCTTACACACATGTGGAGTAGTACATGCACACTTACTGCTTTTGTGGCATTCATAGACTCCTGGTTTGTACTGTTCTGACCTTTCCCTCTCACACACAGCACACTCTTGAAGGCTTTTATGATCATCCTTCCTCTCCTTGGTCTCACCTGGGTGATTGGTCTGTTGGCTGTCAACCCCTACACTACTGTCTTTGCATGGATCTTCCTCTTCCTCAACGCCTTCCAAGTGAGTGCCACTAAAGCAGACACCATCAAATTTATGTTGAAAGTGCTTAATACTTGTAAAACTGGATGACACAGTTAATGCACTGCAGTGAATTAAGTGTCAATCTACGTTTGCAAATCTACATCCATTGTACTATGTATGTGTATGTGTACTCTGTATGTACCATGCTGTCTCTGGTTGCCCTAGGTCATCACATATGCTAGAGCTTGGCTTGTGAACCCTCCTGCACCCTCTGTTCTCCCTCTACCCTTTGCAGGGTATGTTCATATTCTTCTTCCATGTGGTGAGGCATGAGAAGGTCTGGCCTGTACTGACAAGCAAGTGCCGTGGCAAGAAGAAGTACACAGTTTCCACCAGTGGATCAGTAAAGACGGTGAGAGCACTGGTGTACACCAAGTTGTCATTGAGAGCAGTCATCTCAATACCAATCACCTTTGTTACATACTGTCCTGCATTGAATGTACCATTTCATATATGTCACTTTGCATACTTCACGTCAGTTTACAAGTTGTTGTCGTGTTGCATGTCACTGTACTGTGCATTGTCATAGAGGGTGTATCTCTGTGTTACCCCATCACTAGACTGTATGTCATATACATAATGTGCATTAGGTTGTATTGGAGTATTGCACTGTTGTTGTAATACTAGTATAGTGGTACATTTTCGCACACACACACATAATTTGGGGTGGATTGTATTGTCGTTAACTGTGTTTGTACCATACCCTCTCCGTGTTCAGACGTCAACCTTTAAAGGCAAGCGAACAAGTGCTACAAGTGAGTGGGCAGCTGCTACCAGACCTGGGGGTTTATGCACAGAGAGTAATGCAGTTGTTGTGTTGCTCATGTTTGATGTTGTGCTACAACTGGACCCCACACCAGGCATGGGTAATGCTTGCTAGCCCCTCCCCACTAGCTCCACTTATTACCTTCATTCAGGGTCACATGACTCCTAAGTTAGTGGCACCATTGACATGTACGTAGTGTGTGCATGGATAGGTGGATGTGGACATCTCAAGAGAAAGTGGAGGGAGGAGAGGATTGAGCTAGCAAGCATTGCACTTGCCTGTGGTGGGAAGGGAAAGAGAAACACACCAGAGTAGAATAACATGGGGCACTAATTTAATACTCACTGCTAATCTCCAAACATCAATTGTGTGTTGTGAGTCTTTAGTTGCCATGGCAACCACAGACTCAATGCATGATGGATGATGTAGTATGATACCATGATGTACATGTTTTAGAATGCACTGTTGTGTGATTTTAATCCCTCTATGATGACTGACTACAGTGAAGGCAGCCGTGCTTGACTTCCGTGAGCAGGAGGAGAAGGAGATGCAATTTGTGTCCATCAAGAACAGTTGCATCTGTGATGACGAGTCCTCTGCCGCCACCACTGAGGTAGTCAGAGCAACTGAACAAACCATTGAGGAGTACGACGGTAAAGCAGAGGAGGATACACCTCTCAATTAGCTACAAACATTCACACAACATTGCATTATTGTCACAGGTATATATGAAACTGTTGCCCCAATAATTAACAGCTCTATTATACAAATGTGTGCATTACTTTGTATCTCCCATTATATTACGTATAAGCAGACGTATTATGTTTGTGGAGAATATTATTTTTAGCATCACTTCTGGACTTTATAAAATTAATTATATTAGGGAATATTATGTATACAGTAGAGTACTCTCTGCATGTATGTGTGCATATTTAGCATGTACTGCCATTATACAAAGTGCATGAACCACAACAGTATAATATCCCCAATGTAACAATATTATATACAAAATCAGTTTAATTATAGCTATAAGGAGCCCAACCAATTAAGATAAAATAAATGCAAAATAAAAAAGCAGTCTGGACTGGTTAACTTGGTCAAGGACCCAGCTGGCATGGGACTGATGTCTGCAGATGGCCACTTATTGCATACAGAACACAGTGCAATACAACAAATACAGCACAGCATGAATGAGACTTATTTACTGAGTACTTTGTATAATATCAGTCCGGTTGCTATGGCAATGATAATCACCACCAATACAAATATAATAATCAGTTTCAACGATCTCTTCTGGTGCTTCTCAGCCTGTACAGTAGGGATGGGATAGGGCAATTGGATATATACGTAGGATGGACATTGTGTGTGTGTGTGTGTGGTTTGCGAATGGAATAGCATTTATTACTGGTCAATGTTATGTGTATACAACATTAGTACACACATAACTTGTGTACAGTACCCTGCTTAAAGCATGTATAATACGTACATATATACATACGTAAATACTGTACATACGTAACAATGTACATGTAAGTTTGCTGCTGTCCATCTGTCACCCTCTTCCTTCCTTCAAACCCCCAGCTCTCTCTTCCTCTTCTCTCTCCCTCTCTCCATGCCTCTCTCCATCCCCACTTCACTACCTCCTCATTTTCTCCATGTGGACACATGTGATAGGGCTGGGGATGCCGCATGTGTGTCTATACATTTGTAAGGGAAGTTGTAGGGGTCCATACCTTCTCCAGCTGCTGCCTCCCTTCAGCCACTTTCACGGCAGTGTGCTCAATGTTGTAGTCGATGCGGTCAAGGACAGTGCCCTGCTCCACCACCAGCATGGCAATGTCCTGGAAGAACTGGTGAATCTCTCGAATGGACTGAAGAATCACAGCAATCTCCTTCTCCCTCTCTGCCACCAAGACTGTGTTCTCCCGCACCTCCTGCATCTGCTCATCTGTAAAGCCCTACATGGCACAGCAATACATAAGCATACAGCTTGGCTGCTACTGTAACACTTTATTGAATCTGGGTAAACAACAATTTTGTAACAAATTTGTGCTAAGCAATGGCTTGACAAGCAAATATGTACGTTGCCCATTGCTCACAAAAATGACCATAAGTCAATCATAATGTATGTGTGTGCGTGTTAGCTGAGTGGCGGGAGTGAGAAGGTGTGTGATGAGTGTTCATGACAACAGCCCTCTACTCACGATATCACACAAGAGCTCAGCCTCTGAAATCGGATCCTCTTCTACCACACTTGTCAACTCTGGCTTCAATTCATGAGACATGAGGAGTTCATCACGTGCTCTCAAACCTAAATGGCAGGATGGTGGTGGATGGTTATTCAGCTAGCTAGCACATGGCTCAGTCCATAAACAACTCTCTACGCAAAAACACTTTTGAACCTATTCACAGTAGCACTTGTAACAACCTTCTTAAGCAGTCTCGAGGTGAAGGCTCACACATGAGCTACACTGTATTCACTCCCTAAGGCCCATGTAAGCTCAACCAATACAGCACTGCACTGTTCAGGTTCTGAGTCAAACGACAGGCCTACAGGACTACAGTATGCCGTCTGCCTACAACATTGACCCCAAACCAATCCTATGTACGTACCGTATGCATGCATACACTTACGTCTCAGATACTCTGCCTGCTGTTTCCGGAACTGAAGTGAGAGTTCTTGCAGCTTTTGCGCTGATGAGGAAGTGACATTCTTGGCCAGGGACATCTCCTTCGCCGTCCCTTGTTTGGCCCTGGCTGCTATTTGCTGCACATCTCTCTTGGCTCGGTTGAACATCTGCACATCACCAAGCCACATAAGAAGTAAGTAACTGTAAGGACTGTCTGGTTGTGCATAAACCTGCCTAGTATGTACCAACCCATCACGTCTGAAACATTTGTGATGGTGAAGTGTTGATACTACAGTACCTTTTGGGTCGGTTGACCCGACTGGATGTTTGCAATCGGTTATCGGTTATCGGTTATATTGATCTGGTGACGTCATAATGGCGGCTACAAGTCTAGTTCAAGCAGCGGTGATTGGAATGAGGAAGATTGGCAAAAAGCATATTTGGATGGTTTACGGCTGAGATTGGCTTGGACATTTCCGTACCAAGATGAAAATGCTTCCACGATAAGTGAACAGATAGCACAGGGGCTAAACAGACTTGTACTGATCTTGTCCAACGATTTTCTGAAACCTGCGTTCCAGACCACTGTGAAAACTGTCAAATCATGACCAGTTAGTGATTCAAGTTGCCCGCCTTCACCATATACCCTGAATCTCCTGTACACCGTCCACCAACAGAATAGAGTGTACTAAAGGTCTAGCCAAAATGACATCGTTAAGGTCAATAATTGATAACCGATAACCAATTGCAACCATCTGGTTGGGACAACCGACCCAAAAAACTACTGTATGCCAGAGCACACATAAACATGACACACATACAGTACCAACACACAATATACACACACACACACACACACACACACACACACACACACACACACACACACACACACACACCACACACACACACACACACACCACACACACACACACACACACACCTGAGTTATTTCGCCAGTGAGAATCTCAATCGTGTGCTCCATTTCAGAGTCCCCAAACACATTGGGCCTCCTGCTGTGTTCATTGTGCAGGTCCATCAGCTCCTTCACTACAAACACACAAAAACACACAAACAGACAGACAGACAGACAGACAGACAGACACACAAAGACAGTGGGAGAAGCAGCACAGTGGTGCAAACACTGGGGATCTGTATCAGCACACTCACTTTTGTTTGTGATTGTTGTTGTCAGGTAATTGATCTGTATAGGGGTACAACAACAAAACCAAGGGTGATACAAGCCAGTGATGCAGTGGAGGTATGGCACATTCTTATCCTTTCAAGCATGTGTGCTCAGATCCACATTGTTCTATGCACCATCTAAAGCATTGTGCAAATCTATCTGTTAGTGAAGATTACTGTGTAGTTCTCTTCTGTCTACTTACATCCTCCAGTTGGTGAGTCCTGGTACAGTGCATACATATGGGCAGAAGAATGGGAGAACATGTGATTTCATAACTCTCTCTATACAAACACACACACACACACACACACACACACACACACACACACACACACACACACACACACACACACACGTGCATGCACACACATTATGCAAGGGCATGCACACACACACATACACACACATACCACACACACACACACACACACACACACACACACACACACACACACACACACACACACACACACACACACACACACACACACACACACACACACACACACACACACACACACACACACACACACGTGCATGCACACACATTATGCAAGGGCATGCACATACACACATACACACACATACCACACACTCTGCACACACATACACCACACACATGCCATCCTGCCCATCCTCACCATTCTGGTGGCATGGCAACATTCAATTCATTTTCTTCCAGGCCATGTCGCGGAACCAGCCGCACTGTGTCATCGTCGTGACCCTAAAGGCAGGTAGACAGAGCAGGATGGAGAAGTGACACGCGGCGGTACGCCACGAGAGGAACAACAAGACTACACGTGATGACCAAGTGACCCCATATGGCCAGTGAGACAGGTTGTTCAGTGTCATTGGCACACACTGCGCATTGCGAGTATAAAGACGTGTAAGGGCAAAGAGCGAGATGTTATGCGTCAAAGTACGTTTGAGTACGTATACGGCAAAACTTCGGGCAAGATGGATATCACTCATCGATATCCTCATGGGATAAAGTAGACTCAAACTGAATGTTACTTATGGCAGAATAAGCCAGTAGAATCTTATGGGCTCTCACTAAAAGAACATTGCCAAAGTCATCTGGTCCGGCTGAAACTTCTTCTAGTATTCTCCTTCTTCGATGAAAGTCGCCACGCAACTGTAGGAACTCTCCAGTTAGTGTTCTTTCAGCCATTTTGTTGTAAGTTTTTGCTTGGATTCCAAAATGGCCGCCGGAGTGAAAGGAATCAAGAGGTTGGTTGTAATGCGTGTACCTATACATACACATTACAGCAACACATGTACGATATACGTACATCAGTGGGATTCGGCCC